>JAUCRC010000173.1:0-24541 GCA_032399595.1 Tetragonula carbonaria
GACCGATGTATGATGAATGATGAACGAGTTATGTGTTTCGATGTATGATGTTTGATGTATGTTGTATGATGTATGATGTATGATGTAAGATGAATGATGCATGATGTATGATGTAGGATGTATGTTGAAAGATGTATGATGAACGATGTGTGATGAACGATATATGATGAACGATGTATTGTGAAGGATGTATTGCGAACGATGTACGATGAACGATGTATGAAGAACGATGTATGACGGACGATGTATGACAAACAATGTATGTCAGTCGATGTATCATGAACGATGTATGAGGAAGGATTTATGATGTTCGATGTAAGATGAACGATGTATGATGAACGATGTATGATGAACGATGTAAGGAAGCGATGTATGAGAATCGATGTATGACCAACTATTTATGCTGTACTATGTATGACGAACTATGTATGATGAACGAAGTATGAATTACGAAGTATGATGGACGATGAATGATGAAAGATGTATGATGAACGATGTATGATGTACTATGTATGATGACCGTTGTATGATGAACGGTGTATGATGAACTATGTATGATAACTATGAAGGGTTTGAGTATGATGCCCATGTATGATGAAACGTGAACGTTGTATGATATATGATGTATGATGTTTATACATGCTGTAAGATGTATGATGTATGACGTGTGATGAACGATGCATGATTTTCGATGTATGAAGAACGGTGCATGATGACCGATGTATGATGAACGATGTATTATGAACGATGTATGATGAACGTTCTATGATGTACGATGTGTGATGTATGATGTATGATGAATGACGTATGATGTATGGTGTGTGTTATATGATGTGTTATGTATGACGTATGTTGTATGATGTATGATGTATGATGTATTATGCGTGATGTATGGTATATGATGTAAGACGTATGTTGTATGACGTATGATGTATGATGTATGATGTATGATGTATGATGTAAGATGTATGTTGTATGATGTGTTATGTATGATGTATGATATATGATGTACGATGTATGACGAACGATGTATGGTGAACCACGTATGATGAACGATGCATTATGTACCACGTATGATTTATTATGTATGGTGTGTGATGTTCGATGTATGATGAACAATGTGTAATGGACGATGTATGATGACCGATGTATGATGAACGATGTATGATGTACGACGTATGATGTATGATGTATGATGTATGATGTATGATACACTATGTATGATGTTTGATGTATGATGTATGAGTTATGATGTGTGATGTATGATGTACGATTTATGATGAATGATGTATGACGTATGAGGTCAGATGTACGATTTATGATGAACGATGTAGGACGTATGTTGCATGATGTACGATGTACGATGAATGATGTACGACGTATGATGTATGTTGTAAGATGTATGTGCTATGGTGTATGACGAAAGATTTATTATGAACGGGGTATTATGCCCGATGTACGATGAACGATGTATACTGAACGATGTATGTTGACCGACGTATGATGCACAATGCATGATGAACGACGTACGATGTACGATTCATGATGACCGATGTATGACGGACGAGTTACGAGGTTCGAAGAATGATGTATGATGAACGATGTATGATATACGATGCGTGACGTATGATGTATGATGTATGGTGTATGCTGTATGATGCATGATGTATGAAGCATGATATATGATGTATGATGTATGATGAACGATGTATGGTGGACGATGTATGATGAACGATGTATGATGACCAATGTATGGTGACCGATGTATGATGAACGATGTATGATGGACGATGTATGATGTACGATGTCTGATGACCGATGTCTGCTGACCGATGTATGATGAACGATGTATGATGAACGATGTATGATCTAAGATGAATGAGGTATTTTGTATGATGTACTATACATGATGTATGAAGAACGACGTTAGATGAACAATGTGTGACGAACGATATATGATGAACGATGTATGATGAACGATGTATGAGGAGCGATGTATGAGAACCGATGTATGACGAACGATGTATGATGTACTATGTATAATGAACGATGTATGATGAACGATGTATGAAGGACGAAGTGTGATGAACCATGTATGATGAACGATGTATGATGAACGATGTATGATGAACGATGTATGATGAACTATGTATGATGACCGCTGTATGATGAACGGTGTATGATGATCTATGAATGACGATCCATGTTTGGTGATCGAAGTATGCTGCCAGATGTATGATGAACCGTGGACGTTGTATGATATGTGATGTATGTTGTTTGATACATGATGTAAAATGTATGATGTGTGATGTATGATGCATGATGTATGATGCATGATGGACGATGAATGAGGAACGGTGTATGATGAACGATGCGTTATGACCGATGTATGATGAACGATGAACGATGTACGATGTATGATGAACGATGTGTGATGAACGATGTATGATGTACTATGTATGATGACCGATGTATAATGAACGATGTATGACGTATGATGTATGACGTATGATGAATAACGTATGATGTATGATGTATGATGAACAATGTATGATGACCGGTGTATGATGACCGATGTATGATAAACGATGTGTGATGAACGATGTATGATGACCGATGAATGATAACCGATATATGATGAACGGTGTATGATGAACGATGTATGATGGACTATGGATGGTGAACGGTGTATGACGAACGATGTATGATGAACGGTGTATGATGGACGATGTATGATGAACGTTATATGATGAACGATGTGTGAAGAACGATGTATGATGTATGTCGTATGATGTATGATGTATGAAGTATGATGTATGATGTATGATGTATGGTGTGTGATGTATGATGTATAATGAACTATGTATGTTGAAAGATATATGATGAACGTTGTATGATGAACGATATATGGTGTATGATGTATGATGTATGATGTATGATGTATGCGGTCTAATGTATGACGAACGATGTATGATGAACATTATATGATGAACGATGTGTGAATGAAGATGTATGATACATGACGTATGATGTAAGATGTGTGATGTATGATGTATGATGTATGATGTACGATATGCGATGTATGATGAACGACGTATGATGAACGATGTATGATATATAACGCATGATGTATGATGAATGACGTATGATGAATGATGTGTGATGTATGATGTATGATGTATGATGTATGATGCATGATATATGATGTATGATGTATGTTGTACGATGTATGATGGACGGTGCATGTTGAACGATGCATGATGAACGTTGTATGATGAACAATATATAATGTTCGATATATGATGAACGGTGAATGATGAACGATGTATGGTGGACGATGTATGATGTACGATGTATGATGTACGATGTATGATGGACGTTCTATGATGCATGACGTATAATGTATGATTTATTATGTAAGTTGAACGATGTATGCTGTACGATGTATGATGAACGATGTATGTTGAACGATCTATGATTAACGATGTATGATGAACGATGTATGATGAACGATGTATGAAGAACGATGTATAATGAACGATGTATGATGAACGATGTATGATGAACGATATACGATGAACGAAGTATGATGAACGATGTATGGTGTATGATGAACGATGTATTATTAACGATGTATGATGAACGACGTAAGATGGTCGATGTATGATTAGCGTTGTATGATGTGATATGTGTGATATATGATGTATGATGTATGACGTATGATGTATGATGATTGATGTATGATGTATGATGTATGATGTGTGATGTATGATGTATGAATTATGATGTATGATGTACGATGTGCGATGTACGATGAACGATGTATGATAACCGATGTATGATATATAACGCATGATGTATGATGAACGACGTATGATGTATGATGTGTCATGTATGATGTATGATGTATGATGTATGATGCATGATATATGATGTATGATGTATGTTGTACGATATATGATGGACTATGTATGTTGAACGATGTATGATGAACGATGTGGGATGAAAGATGTATAATGTTCGATATATGATGAACGGTGAATGATGAACGATATATGGTGGACGATATATGATGTACGTTGTATGATGTACGATGTATGATGGACGTTGTATGATGCATGACGAATGATGTATGATGTATGATGTATGTTGGACGATGTATGTTGAACGATGCATGATGGACGATGTATGGTGAACGATCCATGATTAACGATGTATGATGAACGATGTATGATGAACGATGTATGATGAACGATGTATGATGATCGATGTATGATGAACGATGTATGATATATGATGTACGATGTATTATTAACGATGTATGATGAACGATGTATGATGAACGAAGTATGAGGAACGATCTATGTTGTACGTTGTATGATGTACGATGTCTGACGGACTATATAACATGGACGATGAAAGATGAACGATGTATGATGGACGGTGTATGATGTTCGATGTATGATGTACGTTGAACGATGTATGATGAGGGATGTACGACGAACAATGAATGTTGAACGATACAAGACGAACGATGAACAATATATGACTTATGATGTATGATCTATGATGTATGAAGTGTGGTGTATGATGTATGATGTACGATGTATGATGTATGATGGACGATGTAAGTTGGACGATGTATGTTGTACGATGTATGATGAACGAATTATGATGAACGATCTATGTTGAACGATGTGTGATGTGCGATGTCTGACGGACGATGTATCATGGACGATGAATGATGAACGATGTATGATGGACGGTGTATGATGTCGAATGATGATGTATGATTATCGATGTATGACGTAAATTATGATGTATGATGAAAAATGAATGGAATTATAGATGATGATGGATGTATGATGAATGATGTATGATGAATGATGTATGATGAATCGATGTATGATGAACGATGTATGATGCACGATGTAAGATGAACGAGATGACGAATGTTGATGCGTATGAATATGTACATGATGATGAATGACGTATGATGTATGATGTGTCATGTATGATGTATGATGTATGATGTATGATGCATGATATATGATGTATGATGTATGTTGTACGATGTATGATGGACTATGTATGTTGAACGATGTATGATGGACGATGTGTGATGAAAGATGTATAATGTTCGATATATGATGAACGGTGAATGATGAACGATATATGGTGGACGAAATATGATGTACGATGTATGATGTACGATGTATGATGGACGTTGTATGATGCATGACGAATGATGTATGATGTATGATGTATGTTGGACGATGTATGTTGAACGATGTATGATGAACGATGTATGGTGAACGATCCATGATTAACGATGTATGATGAACGATGTATGATGAACGATGTATGAAGAACGATGTATGATGAAAGATGTATGATGATCGATGTATGATGAACGATGTATGATGTATGATGTACGATGTATTATTAACGATGGATGATGAACGATGTATGATGAACGAAGTATGATGAACGATCTATGTTGAACGTTGTATGATGTACGATGTCTGACGGACTATATAACATGGACGATGAAAGATGAACGATGTATGATGGACGGTGTATGATGTTCGATGTATGACGTACGTTGAACGATGTATGATGAGGGATGTACGACGAACAATGAATGTTGAACGATACAAGACGAACGATGAACAATATATGACTTATGATGTATGATTTATGATGTATGATGTGTGGTGTATGATGTATGATGTACGATGTATGATGTATGATGGACGATGTAAGTTGGACGATGTATGTTGTACGATGTATGATGAACGAATTATGATGAACGATCTATGTTGAACGATGTGTGATGTGCGATGTCTGACGGACGATGTATCATGGACGATGAATGATGAACGATGTATGATGGACGGTGTATGATGTTCGAATTATGATGTACGTTGAACGATGTATGATGAGGTGTGTACGACGAAAAATGAATGATGAATGATACATGACGAACGATGTATGATGAACGAAGTATGATGAACGATGTACGATGAACGATGTATGATGGACGATGTATGATGCACGACGTAAGATGGACGCAGTATGATGAACGTTGTATGATGTATGAAGTATGATATATGATGTATGATATATGATGTATGATGTATGATGATTGATGTATGATGTATGATGTATGATGTATGATGTATGATGGATGAATTATGATGTATGATGTACGATGTGCGATGTATGATGAACGACGTATGATGAACGATGTATGATATATAACGCATGATGTATGATGAATGACGTATGATGAATGATGTGTGATGTATGATGTATGATGTATGATGTATGATGCATGATATATGATGTATGATGTATGTTGTACGATGTATGATGGACGGTGCATGTTGAACGATGCATGATGAACGATGTATGATGAACAATATATAATGTTCGATATATGATGAACGGTGAATGATGAACGATGTATGGTGGACGATGTATGATGTACGATGTATGATGTACGATGTATGATGGACGTTCTATGATGCATGACGTATAATGTATGATTTATTATGTAAGTTGAACGATGTATGCTGTACGATGTATGATGAACGATGTATGTTGAACGATCTATGATTAACGATGTATGATGAACGATGTATGATGAACGATGTATGATTAGCGTTGTATGATGTGATATGTGTGATATATGATGTATGATGTATGACGTATGATGTATGATGAATGATGTATGATGTATGATGTATGATGTGTGATGTATGATGTATGAATTATGATGTATGATGTACGATGTGCGATGTACGATGAACGATGTATGATGAATGATGTATGATATATAACGCATGATGTATGATGAACGACGTATGATGTATGATGTGTCATGTATGATGTATGATGTATGATGTATGATGAATGATATATGATGTATGATGTATGTTGTACGATGTATGATGGGCTATGTATATTGAACGATGTATGATGAACGATGTGTCATGAAAGATGTATAATGTTCGATATATGATGAACGGTGAATGATGAACGATATATGGTGGACGATATATGATGTACGTTGTATGATGTACGATGTATGATGGACGTTGTATGATGTATGACGAATGATGTATGATGTATGACGTATGTTGGACGATGTATGTTGAACGATGCATGATGGACGATGTATGGTGAACGATCCATGATTAACGATGTATGATGAACGATGTATGATGAACGATGTATGATGAACGATGTATGATGATAGATGTATGATGATCGATGTATGATGAACGATGTATGATGTATGATGTACGATGTATTATTAACGATGTATGATGAACGATGTATGATGAACGAAGTATGATGAACGATCTATGTTGAACGTTGTATGATGTACGATGTCTGACGGACTATATAACATGGACGATGAAAGATGAACGATGTATGATGGACGGTGTATGATGTTCGATGTATGACGTACGTTGAACGATGTATGATGAGGGATGTACGACGAACAATGAATGTTGAACGATACAAGACGAACGATGAACAATATATGACTTATGATGTATGATTTATGATGTATGATGTGTGGTGTATGATGTATGATGTACGATGTATGATGTATGATGGACGATGTAAGTTGGACGATGTATGTTGTACGATGTATGATGAACGAATTATGATGAACGATCTATGTTGAACGATGTGTGATGTGCGATGTCTGACGGACGATGTATCATGGACGATGAATGATGAACGATGTATGATGGACGGTGTATGATGTTCGAATTATGATGTACGTTGAACGATGTATGATGAGGTGTGTACGACGAAAAATGAATGATGAATGATACATGACGAACGATGTATGATGAACGAAGTATGATGAACGATGTACGATGAACGATGTATGATGGACGATGTATGATGCACGACGTAAGATGGACGCAGTATGATGAACGTTGTATGATGTATGAAGTATGATATATGATGTATGATATATGATGTATGATGTATGATGATTGATGTATGATGTATGATGTATGATGTATGATGTATGATGGATGAATTATGATGTATGATGTACGATGTGCGATGTATGATGAACGACGTATGATGAACGATGTATGATATATAACGCATGATGTATGATGAATGACGTATGATGAATGATGTGTGATGTATGATGTATGATGTATGATGTATGATGCATGATATATGATGTATGATGTATGTTGTACGATGTATGATGGACGGTGCATGTTGAACGATGCATGATGAACGATGTATGATGAACAATATATAATGTTCGATGTATGATGAACGGTGAATGATGAACGATGTTTGGTGGACGATGTATGATGTACGATGTATGATGTACGATGTATGGTGGACGTTCTATGATGCATGACGTATAATGTATGATTAAGTATATATGATGAACGATGTATGCTGTACGATGTACGATGAACGATGTATGTTGAACGATCTATGATTAACGATGTATGATGAACGATGTATGATGAACGATGTATGAAGAGCGATGTATAATGAACGATGTATGATGAACGATGTATGATGAACGATATACGATGAACGAAGTATGATGAACGATGTATGGTGTATGATGAACGATGTATTATTAACGATGTATGATGAACGATGTATGATGAACGAAGTATGATGAACGATCTATGTTGAACGGTGTATGATGTACGATGTCTGACGGACGATGTATCATGGACGATGAATGATGAACTATGTATGATGGACGGTGTATCATGTTCGATGTATGGTGTACGTTGAACGATGTATGGTGAGGGATGTACGACGTACAATGAATGTTGAATGATACATGACGAACAATGAACAATGTATGACTTATGATGTATAATTTATGATGTATGAAGTATGGTGTATGATGTATGATGTACGATGTATGATGTATGATGGACGATGTAAGATATACGGTATGTTGAACGATGGATGATGAATGATGTATGATGTACCATTTATGAGGAGCGATGTATGATGAACAATGTATGATGACGAAGATGATGAACGACGTATGATGAATGATGTATGATGAACGATGTATGATGGACGATGTATGATGATCGATGTATGATGAACGATGTATGATGACCGATGTATGATGAATGATGAACGAGTTATGTGTTTCGATGTATGATGTTTGATGTATGTTGTATGATGTATGATGTATGATGTAAGATGAATGATGTATGATGTATGATGTAGGATGTATGTTGAAAGATGTATGATGAACGATGTGTGATGAACGATATATGATGAACGATGTATTGTGAAGGATGTATTGCGAACGATGTACGATGAACGATGTATGATGAACGATGTATGACGAACGATGTATGAGAACGATGTATGAACAATGTATCAATTGATGTATCATGCGATGTATTGTGAAGGATGTATGGCGAACGATGTACGATGAACGATGTGTGATGAACGATGTATGATGAACGTTGTATTATGTATGATGTAATATATATGATGCATGATGTATGATGCATGATGCATGATGCATGATGTATGGTGCATGATATGCGTTGCAGGAAGTATGATGTCTGATGGATGATGATCGATGTATGATGATCGATGTATGATGACGTATATATCATGAACGATGTTTGATGAATGATATATGATGACTGATGAATGATGAACTACGTATGATGAACGATGTATGATGTACGATGTATGATGTATGACGTATGATGTATGATTTGCGATGTATGACGTATAATGAACGATGTATGATGAACGATGTATGATGAACGTTGTATAATGAACGGTGTATGAAGTACGACGTATGATGTTCGATGTGTGATGTATGATGTATGATTTACTACGTATGAAGTATGATGTATGATGAATGATGTATGATGGGTGATGTATGATGTATGATGTATGATTTTCGTTGTGTGATGAATGATGTATGACGTATGAGGTATGATGTATGACTTATGATGCATGATGTACGACGTATGTTGTATGATGTATGATGTATGATGTATGTTGTAAGATGATTAAATATTGATGTGATTATGTTAGATGAACAATGTATGACCAACGATATATGATGAACGATTTATGATGAACTATGTATGATGAACGATGTATGATGAACGATGTATAATGAACGATGTATGACTTATGATGTATGATGTATGATGAGTAACGTATGAAGTATGATGTATGATGAACGATGTATGATGACCAATGTATGGTGACCGATGTATGATGAACGATGTATGATGGACGATGTATGATGTACGATGTCTGATGAACGATGTCTGATGACCGATGTATGATGAACGATGTATGATGAACGATGTATGATCTATGATGTATGATGTATGTTGTATGATGTATTATATATGATGTATGATGAACGACGTTAGATGAACAATGTATGACGAACGATGTATGATGAACGATGTATGATGAACGATGTATGATGAACGATGTATGATGACGATGTATGATGATCGATGTATGATGAACGATGTATGATGAACGATGTATGATGAACGATGTATGACGTATGATATATGATGTATGATGTATGCTGAATGATGTATGATGTATGATGCATGATGTATGATGTATTATGTGTGATGTATGATGAACGATTCTATGATGGATGATTATTGAGGACGGTGTATGATGAACGATGCGTTATGACCGTTGATGATGACGATGCGATGTATGATGCGATGTAGATTAATGAATGATGAGTGAAGGAAGATGTATGACATATGACGTATGTTGTGTGATGCATGATGTATGATGTATGATGTGTGATGTATGATGTATAGCATATGATGATGCTGTATGATATATGATGTATGATGTTTGATACATGATGTAAGATGTATGATGTATGACGTGTGATGAACGATGTATGATGAACGATGTATGAAGGATGATGAATGATGACCGATGAATGTAGAACGATGTATTATGAACGATGTATGATGTACGTTCTATGATGTACGATGTGTGATGTATGATGTATGATGAATGACGTATGATGTGTGATGAATGATGAACGAAGTACTATGAACGATGTATTATGTGTGATGTATGGTGTATGATGTACGATGTATGTTGTATGATGTCTGTTGTATGATGAACTATGTATGATGGACGGTGTATGATGAAAGATGTATGATGAACGATGTATGATGAACGATGTCTGGTGACCGAAGTCTGGTCACCGATGTCTGATGACCGATGAATGACGAACGATATATGATGTACGATATATGATCTATGATGTATGATGTATGTTGTAAGATGTACTAAATATGATGTATGGTGAACGACGTTTGATGAACAATGTGTGACCAACGATATATGATGAACGATGTATGATGGACTATGTATGATGAACGATGTATGCTGGACGATGTATAATGAAAGATGCATGACAAATGATGTATGATGTGTGATGAATAACGTATGAAGTATGATGTATGATGAACGATGTATGTTGACCAATGTATGGTGACCTATGTATGACGAACTATGTATGATGAACGATGCATGATGAACGACGTCTGATGACCGATGTCTGATGACCGATGTATGTTGAACGTTGTATGATTTACGATGTATGATCTATGATGTATGATGTATGTTGTATGATGTATTATATATGATGTATGATGAACGACGTTAGATGAACAATGTATGACGAACGATATAGGATGAACGATGTATGATGGACGATGTATGATGAACGATGAATGATGAGCGATGCATGATGGACGAAGTATGATGGACCATGTACGATGAACGACGTATGATGAACGATGTGTGACGTATGATATATGATGTATGATGTATGCTGAATGATGCATGATGTATGATGCATGATGTATGATGTATTATGTGTGATGTATGATGAACGATTCTATGATGGAAGATGATTGAGGGACGGTGTATGATGAACGATTCGTTATGACCGATGTATGATGAACGATGAACGATGTACGATGTATGGTGAACGTTGTATGATGAACGATGTAAGATGAACAGTGTATGATGAACGATGTATTATGTACGATGTCGATGAACGATGTATGATGAACGATGCATGATGACCGATGTATAATGAACGATGAACGATGTTTGATCTATGATGTATGATGTATGATATATGATGAAAGATTTATGTTGTATGACGTATGATGCATGATATATGATGAAAGATGTATGATGAACGGTGTATGATGAACTATGCATGATGAACGATTACTGATGTACGACGTATATGACGATGTATGGTGGACGGTGAATGATGAACGATGCATGATTTAATGTGTATGATGAACGATGCATGATGAACGATGTATGATGCACGATGCATGTTGACCGATGTATAATGAACGATGAACGATTTATGATCTATGATTTATGATGTATGATTTATGATTTACGATTTATGTTGTACGACGTATGATGCACGATGTATGATGCATGATGAATGATGTATGATTTATGACGTTTGATGGACGATGTATGATGAACGTTGTATGTTGAACGATGTATGATGTATGATGTATGACGTATGGTATGTGATGTACGATGTATGATGTATGATGTACGATGTATGATGTATGATGTATGTTGTATGATGTATGGTGTATGATCTATGATGTAGGATGAACGATGTTTGATGAACTATGTATTATGTATGATGAATGATGTATGATATATGATGTATGATGTATGATGTATTATGTATGATGATTGATCAATGATGTATGATGCATGACGTATGTTGAATGATGTATGATGGACGACGTATGATGAACTACATATTATGGGTGATGTATGTTGTAAGATATATGATGAACGATGTATGATGAACTACGTATTATGTATGATGTATGTTGTAAGATATATGATGAACGATGTATGATGAACGATATATGATATATGATGTGTGATGTATGATGTATGATGTATCATGTTTGATGAACGATGGACGATGTATGATGTATGATGTATGATGTATGTTATATGATGTAAGATGAATGATGTAGTATGTATGATGTATGATGAACGATGGATGATGAACGATTTGTGGTGAACGAAAAATGATGCACGATGAATGATGAACGATGTATGACGTATGATGCATGATGTATGACGTAAGACGTATGATGTTTACTGAACGACGTATGATGAACGATGTATGATGCACGATGTGTGATGAAAGATGTATGATGACCGATGTATGATGTACGATGCATGACGTACGATTTATGACGTATGATGTATGATGTAGGATGTTTGACGTATGATGTATGATGAACGATGAACGATGTACGATGTAAGATGGAAGATGTATGATGGACGATGTATGATGAACGATTTATGATGAACGATGTATGATAAACGATGTATCATGGACGATGTAAGATGAACGTTTTACGATGAACGATGTATGACGAACGATGTACGATGAACGGTGTATGATGAACGATGTACGATGAACTATGTATGTTGTACGATGAATGATGAACGATGAATGATGACGATGTATGATGAACGATGTATGATGAACTACGTGTTATGTATGATGTACGTTGTAAGATGTATGATGGACGATGCATGATGAACAAAGCATGATGACCGATGTATGATGACCGATTTATGATGAACGATTTACCATGTATGATGTCTTATGTATGATTATGGTATATGATGTGTGGTGTATGATGTATGATGTATGATGTATGATTTATGATTTATGATGTATGATGTATGATGTGTGATGTATGTTGTATGATGAATGATGTATGATATATGGTGTATGATGTACGATGTATGATATATGATGTATGATGTATGATGTTTGATGCATGATGTATGATGTATGATGTATGATGTATGATGCATGATATTTGGTGTATGATGTCTAATGAAAGATGAACGCTGTATGATGATCGATGTATGATGACCGATGTATGATGATCGATATATGGCGTATGATTAATGACGTACGATGTATGATGCACTATGTATTAAGTTTGGTGTATGTTGTAAGATGTATGATGAACGATATAGAATGAAAAATATATGATGAACGGTGTATGATGAAAATTGTATGATGTATGATGCATGATGTATGATGTATGATGTCTGAAGTACGATGTATGATGACCGATGTATTAGGAACGATATATGGCGTATGATGAATGACGAACGTTGTATGATGTAAGTTGTAACATGTATGATGGACGATGTATGATGTACTACGTGTTATGTATGATGTATGTTGTAATATATATGGTGAACGATGTATGATGAACAATGTAAGATGAACCATTTATGATGAACGTTGTATGATGTATAATTCATGATGTATGATGTATGATGACTGATACACGATGTATGATGAACGATGTATAATGGACGATGTATGATGAACGAAGTATGATGAACGATGTATGATGAACGATGTATGATGAACGATGTATGATGAACGATCTATGATGACCGATATATGATGAACGAAGTATGATGCACGACATATGATGACCGATGTATGATGACCGATGTATGATGACCGATTTATGATGTACGATGTACCATGTATGATGTCTTATGTATGAATTATGATGTATGATATATGATGTATGATGCATGATATGTGATTTATGATGTATGACGTATGATGTATGATGTATCGTGTATGATGCATGATGTATGATGTATGGTGTATGACGTATGATTTATGATATATGATGTATGATGTATGATGTACGATGTACGATGTGGGATGTACGATGAACGATGTATGAACAATGTATGATGACGATATATGATGAACGATATATGATGAACGATGTATGATGACGATGTATGATGACCGATGTAAGATGAACGATGCATGATGAATGATATATGAGGTATGATGTATGATGTATGATGTATGATGTATGATGTATGATGTATGATGTATGATGTATGATGTATGATGTATGATGTATGATGTATAATATATGATGTATGGTGTATGATGAATGATGTATGATGTATGATGTATGATGTATGATATATGATGTATGATGTATGATGTATGATGTATGATGTTTGATGTATGATGTATGATGTATGATGTATGATGTGTGATGTATATTGTAAGATGTATGATGGACAATTTAGGATGAACAATGTAATATGAACGATGTATGATGCACATTGTATGATGTATGATGCATGATGTATGATGTATGATATCTGATGAACAATGTATGATGAACGATGTATAATGAAAGATGTATAATGAACGATGTATGATGAACGATATATGATGAGCGATATATGATGAACGATGTATGTCGAACGATGTATGATGACCGATGTGTGATGACCGATTTATGATGAACGATGAACCAAGTATGATGTGTTATGTATGATATATGATGTATGACGTGTGGTGTATGATGTATGATGTATGTTGCATGATTTATGATGTAGGATGTATGATTTAAGTTGCATGATGTATGATATATGATGCATGATGTATGATGTATGATGTCTAATGAAAGATGAACGATGTATGATAAACGATGTATGATGACCGATGTATGATTAACGATATATGGTGTATGATTTATGACGTACGATGTATGATGTATGATGAAGTATGTTGTATGATGTATAATGTATGATGTATGGGGAATGATGTATGATGTATGATGTATGATGTATGATGTATGATGAAAACTGAATGATAAACGATGTATGATGAACGATGTATGATGTATGATGTATGTTGTAAGGTGAACGATGAACGATGTATGATGAATGATGTATGATGTATGTTGTATGATGAATGATGTATGATGAATGATGTATGATGCATGATGTTTGATGCATGATGTATGATGTATGATGTATGATGAACGATGAACGTTGTATTATGTATGATGAATGATTTATGTTCTATGATGTATGATGTATGATATATGATGAACGATGTATGGTGCATGATGTATGATGTATGATGTATGATGATCGATATATGGGGAACGATATATGATGAACGATGTATGATGGACGATGCATGATGTCCGATGTATGATGAACGATGTACGATGTATGATGAATGATGTACGATTTATGATGTATATTGTAATATATGTGATGTATGATGTATGATGTGTGATGTATGATGTATGATGTATGATGTTTGATGTATGATGTATGATGTATGATGTATGATCAACGATGTTTGAAGAACGACATATGATGAACGGTGTATGGTGAACGATGTATGATGAACGATGTATGATGATCGATGTATGATCAACAATGTATGATGAACGATAATTGGTGAACGATGTATGATGAATGACGTATGATGTATGACGTATGATGTATGATATATGATGAATGATGTATTGTGAACGATGTATGACGTGTGAAGTATAATGCATTTTGTATGATGTATGGTGTATTATGTATGATTTATGATGAACGATGTATGATGAACGACGTATGATGAACGATGTTTGATGGACGATATATGATGATCGATGTATGATGAACTATATATGATGAACGACGAATGACGAACGATGTATGACAACCGATGACCGATGTATGGTTAATGATGGATATATGATGTATGATGTATGATTTATGATGTATGATGTATGATGTATGATGTATGATGTATGATGTATGAAGAACAATGTACGATGTATAAATTATGATGTATGATGTATGATGTATGATGTATGATGTATGAAGTAAGATGTATGATGAACGATGTATGAAGAATGATGTATGATGATCGATGTATGATGTACAATGTATGATGGACGATGTTTGATCAACGATGTATGATGAATGGCGTATGATGTATGACGTATGATGTGTGATGTATGATGTATGATGTATGATGTATGATGTATGATGAAAGTTGTATGATGTACGATGTATGACGTATGATGTATGATGAACAATGTATGGTGAAGGATGTATGATGGACCATGTATGATGGACGGTGTTTGAAGAACGATGTATGATGAACGATGTATGATAATCGATGTATGATCAACAATGTACGATGAACGTTGTTGATGAACGATGTATGATGAATGACGTATGATGTATGACGTACGATGTATGATGTATGATGTATGACGTATTGTGAACGATGTATGATGTGTGAAGTATAATGTATGATGTATGATGTATGGTGTATGATGTATGATGTATGATGAACGATGTATGATGAACGACTTATGATGAACGGTGTTTGATGAACGATATATGATGATCGATGTATGATGAACTATGTATGATGAACGACGAACGATGATTGGTGTATGACAACCGATGACCGATGTATGCTTAACGATGAAGGATATATGATGTATGATGTATGATTTATGATGTATGATGTATGATGTATGATGTATGATGTATGATGTATGATGTATGAAGAGTGATGTACGATGTATGATGTATGATGTATGATGTATGATGTATGATGTATGATGTATGATGTTGACGTATGATGAACGATGTATGATGAACGATGTATGATGAACGATGTATGATGAACGATGTATGATGGACGATGTATGATGGACGATATTTGATGGACGATGTATGTTGATTGACGTATGATGTATGACGTACGACGTATGATGTATGATGTATGATGTATGATGTATGATGTGTGATGTATGATGAACGATGTATGATGAACGACGTAAGATGAACTATGTATGGTGAACGATGTACGATGTATGATGTATGATTCATGATGCATGATGTATGATGCATGATGTTTGATGTATGATGTGTGATGTATTATCTACGATGAACGATGAACGTTTATTATGTATGTTGAATGATTTATGTTGTATGATGTATGATATATGATGTATGATTAACTATGTATGATGTATGATGTATGATGCATGAGGTATTATGACCGATTTATAGTGAACGATATGTGATGAATGATGTATGATGAACGATGCTTGATGTCCGATGTATGATGGACGATGTACGATGTATGATGTATGATGTACGATTTATGATGTATGTTGTAAGGAACGTGATGTATGATGTATGATGTATGATGTATGATGTATGACGTATGATGTGTGATGTATGATGTATGATGTATGACGTATGATGAACGATATTTGAAGAACGATGTATGATGAACGATGTATGATGATCGATGTATGATCAACAATGTATGATGAACGATGTTTGATGATCGATGTATGATGTATGACGTATGATGTATGACGTACGATGCATGATGCATGATGTATGATGTATTGTGAACGATGTATGATGTGTGAAGTATAATGTATGATGCATGATGTATGGTGTATGATGTATGATGTATGATGAACGATTTATGATGAACGACTTATGATGAACGATGTTTGATGAACGATATATGATGATCGATGTATGATGGACTATGTATGATGAACGACGAACGAAGAGTGGTGTATGACAACCGATGACCGATGTATGCTTAACGATGAAGGATATATGATGTATGATGTATGATTTATGATGTATGATGTATGATGTATGATGTATGATGTATGATGTATGATGTATGATGTATGATGTATGATGTATGAAGAACGATGTACGATGTATGATGTATGATGTATGATGTATGATGTATGATGTATGATGTATGATGTATGATGTATGATGTAAGATGTATGATGAACGATGTATGATGAACGATGTTTGACGAACGATGTATGATGAACGATGTTTGACGAACGATGTATGATGAACGATGTATGAAGTATGATGTATGATGAACGATGTATGATGAACGAGGTATGATGATCGATGTATGATGAACAATATATGATGGACGATGTTTGATCAACGATGTATGATGAATGGCGTATGATGTATGACGTATGATGTATGATTTATGATGTATGATGTATGATGTATGATGTATGATTCACGATATATGATGTATGATGTCTGATTTATGATGTATGATGTATGTTGTATGATATATGATGTAAGAAGTATGATGTATGATGTATGATGAATAATGAACGATGTATGAAGTATCACGTATGATGTATGATGTATGATGTATGATTTACGATATATGATGTATGATGTATGATTTATGATGTATGATGTATGTTGTATGATATATGATGTATGAAGTATGATGTATGATGTATGATGAACGATGAACGATGTATGATGTATGACGTATGATGTATGATGTATGATGTATATTGTATGATGTACGATGTATGATGAATGATGTATGATGAACGATGTATGATGAACGACGTATGATGAATGACGTATGATGAACGATGTATGTTGAACGATGTATTGTGTTTGATTTATGAAGTACGATGGAAGATGTACGATTAACGATGTATGACTTATGATGTATTGTGTATGATGTATGATGTATGATGTGTGATGTATATTGAATGACGTATGATGTATGATGAACGATGTTTGATGAACGATGTATGATGAACGGTGTATGGTGAACGATGTATGATGAACGATGTATGATGATCGATGTATTTTGAACGATGTATGGTGTCTGATGTATGAAGTATGATGAACGATGTACGATTAACGATGTATGACTTATGATGTATGGTGTATGATGTATGACGTATGATGTATGATGTATGATGAATGACGTATGATGAACGATGAACGTTGTATGATGTATGATGTATGATTTATGATGTATGATGTATGATGTATGATGTATGCTGTATGATGTATGTTGTATGATGGACGATGTATGATGAACGATGTATGATGAACGATGTATGATGAACGATGTATGATGAACGATGTATGATGAACGATGTATGATGAACGATGTTTGATCAACGATGTATGATGAATTGCGAATGATGTATGACGTATGATGTATGATGTATGATGTATGATGTATGATGTATGATGTATGATGTACGATATATGATGTATGATGTATGATTTATGATGTATGATGTATGATGTATGATATATGATGTATGAAGTATGATGTATGATGTATGATGAACGATGAACGATGTATGATGTATGATGTATGATTTATGATGTATGATGTATGATGTATGATGTATGATGTATGATGTATGATGTATGATGTATGATGAACCATGTATGGTGAACGATGTATGATGGACGATGTATGATGAACGATGTATGATGAACCATGTATTTTGAACGATGGATGAAGTATGATGTATGATGTATGATGAACGATGTACGATTTATGATGTATGATGAGATATGTGATGTATGATGTATGATGTATGATGTATGATGTATGATGTATGATGTATGATGTATGATGTATGATGTATGATGTATGATGTATGATGAACGATGTATGATGAACGATGTATGATGAACGATGTATGATGAACGATGTATGTAGACCGATGTATGGTGTTTGATGTATGAAGTATGATGAACGATGTGCGATTAACGACGTATGACATATGATGAATGGTGTATGATGTATGATGTATCATTTGTGATGTATGATGTATGACGTATGATGAACGATGTATGATGAACGATGTAAGATGAACGATGTATGTTGAACGATGTATTGTGTTTGATGATTGAAGTGCGATATACGATGTACGATTAACGATGTATGACTTATGATATATGATGTATTATGTATGATGTATGATGTGTGATGTATGTTTAATGACATATGATGAACGATGAACGTTGCATGATGTATGATGTATGATTTATGATGTATGATGTATGAAGTATGATGTATGATGTATGATGTATGAAGAACGATGGACGATGTATGATGTATTATGATGTATGATGTATGATGTATGACGTATGTTGTATGATGAGCGATGTTTGACGAACGATGTATGATGATCGATGTATGAATAATGATGTATGAAGAACGATGTATGATGGACGATGTATGATGATCGATGTATGATGAACAGTGTATGATGAACGATGTTTGATCAACGATGTATGATGATTTGCGAATGATGTATGACGTATGATGTATGATGTATGATGTATGATGTATGATGTATGATGTACGATGTATGATGTACGATATATGATGTATGATGTATGATTTATGATGTATTATGTTCCATGTATGGTGAGCGATGAATGATGGACGTTGTATGATGAACGATATATGATGAACGATGTATGATGGACGATGTATGATGATCGATGTATGATGAACGATGTATGATGAACTATGTATGATGAACGATGTATGATGAACGATGTATGGCATATGACGTAGGATGTAAGATGGAAGACGTATGATGGAAGATGTATGATGGACAATATATGATGAACGATGTATGAAGAACGATGTATGATGGACGATGTATGATGAACGATATATGATGAAGGATGTATGTTGAACGATGTATGGTGTTTGATGTATGAAGTATGCTGAACGATGTACGATTAACGACGTATCACTTATGATGTATGGTGTTTGATGTATGACGTATGATGTATGATGTATGATGAATGACGTATGATGAAATCTTCACTTTATTGCGTACAATTTAAGATTAATGTTCGATTCTCAAGAAATGAATGATTAATTCGCGCGTGTAACTAATTAATCTTTCATAAGAAATGCGAAGACGTAAGGGATGGCAAAGTATAAGATTAATTCGAAGATTAAAACACATTATAAAACCTATAATACCCCATGATATGCATATACCTACAGTATTAAAATCCGATGTGGAACTTGGCGTAGAGTAATCAAACCCGGTGTACATTGTAAGATATCATTAGTCTTTAATATACATAATTGCGATGAAACGAAGGAAAATATATCGTTGGATTGTTTGTTAAACGGCATCGAACTCAAATGGATCTGATTTTGATTTTAAGACCGTCCGAAATGTAATGAAACTCGTGTAACGCGGTATAAAATAAATCAAACGTTTTAAAATGTTAATTAGTAAACAAGCTGATTAATTTATGTATTGATACGAATATTAATTAATAATATTCGTTTTCAACGTGAATGGTTATTATTGATATTTATTAATTTATGCGATTGCACGTTTGCTGTACGAACCAAAGCAAAGCAGGAGTCTTTAATAAGCAACGTTGCGGTGATATCAATAAAATTTTCAGCCAAGGTGCTTCCTTTTTAATAAGATAATTACCATATAAGATAATATACAAAGATAAGAATTTTTCCACCAAGGTACCTTTTCCCTAGTAATTTAATTTAATCAGATCTTGCAGGATCGGATAGTAACCATTATACTTTTTTTTATGAAAATTTTGAAAGTGTGAAAATGCACATAACATTATATATATTAAATACATACTAGGATCCATACTAGGATCTTTATACATTTTTTTTTTTTTTGTGGAAATTTTGAAGGTGTGAAAATGCACATAACATTATATATATTAGAAATATATAATATTTTTCCAAACAAGAGTATTACTTAGAATAATATGTAGAAGAAACAATTTTCTTATGTTCTGTTTCTTCAATTATGTCGAATGCATAAAAAAAAAATCTAGTGATCAAAATGATTATTATTTAAATCGTTTACTCCAGATCGACTCTAATTTCAAGAAACAATAAATGAAAAAAATATATATATTTATATATATATATATATATATATATATATATATATGTGTGTGTATATCGCGAAATAAATGTGATATGAGGAGTAACAAGTAGAATCGTCCAGTTTCTAGTCAGCCCCGCGCTATCGGTCAGCGTACCATAATTACTCTCTAATAACGAAAACATTTCAACGTTATTCCTGCATATTATTGCCCTAAATTTCAATCTGTTATATGTGGTATGTTTATTAATACGTTAAAATATTTTGAAAATTACGCTATGGAGACGATCAATACATTTCCTCAGTGTTAAATTTGCTTACATGTTTTACGTGTGTCATCTCGTTTAAAAATACGAAAGACATTTTTCCAAGGTTTTGCGACGTGTAAATTTACGATTTCAAAAATGCTTTATCACACAAGAGCATAATTGTTCCAATGACTGTTCGTCCTTTTCGAAGATAATTTTTTATCATCATGTAGCGGAAGATATCTTTCAAGAATTGTAAATGTTCGAACGCGCGTAGAAACATGAAAAATTTTCTTCGTAACTAAATCCATCACAGTTGAAAACATTTGTCTTCAATTCTTTTCACAACGAGCCCTTAAAACTCGCTGTGCGATTTTTCTTTTTCGCCATTTTATTGAACTTGGAACATTGGGGATCAAATAGAGAAAAAAAATCGTACAACAACTTTTATAAGGGAAACTTGATGATCTTCGAAACGATGATGGGCATATCTCACGAAGAAGGTCGACCAGTAAAAATGCTGGAATATTACCAAGGAGGACAGAGGGCACGCTGGTGTTTTTCGATTTCATATGATCGCACGTGCGATGTTGAAACGAGTGCACCTATGCGTGGGTGCGATTGCGCAATACGATTCGAAATTCAAATTTTCGTTTCCACGAAGAGCGGAGGACCGAGCATCGGCGGTATATCGAATCTCTCTCTCTCTCTCTCTCTCTCTCTCTTCTTCCTACCGGATTCCAGGTACTCCTTATCTCGATAGTCGTCTGCCTCCGCCAAGATGGGGGAGGAAAAGAGAGAGATATGCCCGAGCCATGCAAATTGCACCATTTCCATTTTTGTCTTCTTTTTTTTTTTCCTCTCTACGTCTTTTCGTGCTGTCTTCTCACCCTTGACCGAGCTGTATTCAGACCTCTCGTTTCACTCTTTGCCCATTCTCTCTCTCTCTCTCTCTCTCTCTCCCCTTCCCTTTCTATTCTTACTCGTTTCGATTCCAGTCGAAGAAATAATCCAAACGTGGGCGACGCTAACACGTCCATAGTTTTTACCTGAATTGTAAACGTCGTTTGATGTCAGAATATCAAGAGAATCTGAGAAGTCCGTTGAAATTCGAACGAAGTTTTGGGACCGCGAAAGTCATCGAACCTACTCCCGCCGTCTGTTTGACGCGATTCAACTACCATCGTCACTGTTTTCTGCGTCAATCGAACAATCAATGATTTTGGAAGGAACTGACGCAAGAACGCGAGTTGCAAGAATCATGCGAGTCGCACGAGTACGTGGAAGTACCGAAATTTCTAGACTTCCTCGAAAAACGAGCAATAATGATGAATCGTAATAAATTTAGCTGTTCTCGAATCGTGTAAATATCTGTTAATATATACGCACACGATCTGTTGAAATTCAGTTAATAACGTATAAAGATAGTCGAGCTGCTTTATAATTAAAAAGAAAAAAAAAAGAAAATTATTGGTCGTCAGATCTTCATCTGGAGCAAATAGTTGGCAATTAACCGTCTATAACCAGACTTTCGTTTTACTTGTAAGAGAAGGTTACCAATTAAATTTCTACATCAAAGGTGAAGCAAAATCAGCAAATAAC
>JAUCRC010000174.1:0-24489 GCA_032399595.1 Tetragonula carbonaria
CGCAGTGAAAGTAGCTTGATACCTATGAAAACATCGAAATTAAGTTAAATCTCCGCTAAATCATGGTTATTTCACGAAACAGTCAAAAAACGATGAAATACAACGAAATATCGTGTATCGCAGTGAAAGCAGCTTGATATCAACGGAAACATCAAAATTAAGCTAAATCTTCACTAAATAATGGTTATTTCACGAAACATTCATGAAACGATGAAATTCATCAAAATAACTTGTTTCGCAGTGAAAGTAGCTTGATATCTGTGAAAACCTCAAAATTAAGCTAAATTCTCGCTAAAACAATGTTATTTCACGAAACATTCATGAAACGATGAAATTCAACGAAATAACGTGTTTCGCAGTGAAAGTAGCAAGATGTATATGTAAGCATCAAAATTAAGTTAAATGTCCGCTAAATAATGGTTATTTCACGAAACGTTCATGAAACGATGAAATTCACCGAAATAACGTGTTTCGCAGTGAAAGTAGCTAGATATCCATGAAAACATCAAAATTAAGCTAAATCTCCGCTAAATCATGGTTATTTCACGAAACATTCATGAAACGATGAAATTCAACGAAATAACGTGTTTCGCAGTGAAAGTAGCTAGATATCTATGAAAACATCAAAATTAAGCTAAATCTCCGCTAAATCATGGTTATTTAACGAAACATTCATGAAACGATGAAATTCAACGAAATAACGTGTTTCGCAGTGAAAGTAGCTAGATATCTATGAAAACATCAAATAAAGTTAAATCTCCGCTAAATCATGGTTATTTCACGAAACATTCATGAAACGATGAAATTCAACGAAATAACGTGTTTCGCAGTGAAAGTAGCCTACGAAAACATCAAAATTAAGCTAATTTCTCTAAATCATGGTTATTTCACGAAACATTCATGAAACGATGAAATTCAACGAAATAACGTGTTTCGCAGTGAAAGTAGCTATATCTATGAAAACATCAAAATTACGCTAAATCTCCGCTAAATCATGGTTATTTCACGAAACATTCATGAAACGATGAAATTCAACGAAATAACGTGTTTCGCAGTGAAAGTAGCTAGATATCTATGAAAACATCAAAATTACGCTAAATCTCCGCTAAATCATGGTTATTTCACGAAACATTCATGAAACGATGAAATTCAACGAAATAACGTGTTTCGCAGTGAAAGTAGCTAGATATCTATGAAAACATCAAAATTTCGCTAAATCTTCTTTAAATCACGGTTATTTCACGAAACATTCATGAAACGATGAAATTCAACGAAATAACGCGTTTGACGGCGAAAGTAGCTAGTTATCTATGAAAACGTCAAAATTACGTTAAATCTCCGATAAATCAAGGTTATTTAACGAAACATTCATGAAACGACGAAATTCAACGAAATAATGTGTTTCGCAGTGACAGTAGCTAGATATCTATGAAAACATCAAAATTACGCTAAATCTCCGATAAATCATGGTTATTTCACGAAACATTCATGAAACGACGAAATTCAACGAAATAACGTGTTTCGCAGTGAAAGTAGCTAGATATCTATGAAAACATCAAAATTTAGCTAAATCTTCACTAAATCATGGTTATTTCACGAAACATTCATGAAACGATGAAATTCATCGAAATAACTTGTTTCGCAGTGAAAGTAGCTTGATATCTGTGAAAACGTCAAAATTAAGCTAAATTCTCGCTAAAACATTGTTATTTCACGAAACATTCATGAAACGATGAAATTCAACGAAATAACGTGTTTCGCAGTGAAAGTAGCAAGATGTATAAGCATCAAAATTAAGTTAAATGTCCGCTATATTATTTCACGAAACTTTCATGAAACGATGAAATACATCGAAATAACGTGTATCGCAGTGAAAGTAGCTAGATATCCATGAAAACATCAAAATTAAGGTAAACCTCCGCTAAATCATGGTTATTTAACAAAACATTCATGAAACGATGAAATCAACGAAATAACGTGTTTCGCAGTGAAAGTAGCTACATATCCATGAAAACATGAAAATAAAGCTAAATCCCCGCTAAATCATGGTTATTTCACGAAACATTCATGAAAAGATGATATTCAACGAAATAACGTGTTTCGCAGTAAAAGTAGCTAGAAATCCTTGAAATCATCAAAATTAAGCTAAATCTCGGCTAAATCATGGTTATTTTACGAAACATTAATGAAACGATGAAATTCAACGAAATAACGTGTTTCGCAGTGAAAGTAGCTAGATATCCATTAAAACATCAAAATTAAGGTAAATCACCGCTAAATCATGGATATTACACAAAACATTCATGAAACGATGAAATCCACGAAATAACGTGTTACGCAGTGAAAGTAGCTAGATATCCATTAAAACATCAAAATTAAGGTAAATCACCGCTAAATCATGGATATTTCACAAAACATTCATGAAACGATGAAATCCACGAAATAACGTGTTACGCAGTGAAAGTAGCTAAATATCCATGAAAACATCAAAATAAAGCTAAATCTCCGCTAAATCATGGTTATTTCACGAAACTTTCATGAAACGGTGAAACTTATCGAAATAACGTGTATCGCAGTGAAAGTAGCTTGATATCTATGAAAACATCAAAATTAAGCTAAATCTTCGCTAAAACATGGTTATTTCACGAAACGTTCATGAAACGATGAAATTCACCGAAATGACGTGTTTCGCAGTGAAAGTAGCAAGATGTATATGTAAGCATCAAAATTAAGTTAAATGTCCGCTAAATAATGGTTATTTCACGAAACATTAATGAAACGATGAAATTCAACGAAATAACGTGTTTCGCAGTGAAAGTAGCTAGATATCTATGAAAACATCAAAATTAAGCTAAATCTCCGCTAAAACATGGTTATTTCACGAAACATTCATGAAACGATGAAATTCAACGAAATATCGTGTATCGCAGTGAAAGCAGCTTGATATCAACGAAAACATCAAAATTAAGCTAAATCTTCACTAAATAATGGTTATTTCACGAAACATTCATGAAACGATGAAATTCATCAAAATAACTTGTTTCGCAGTGAAAGTAGCTTGATATCTGTGAAAACTTCAAAATTAAGCTAAATTCTCGCTAAAACATGGTTATTTCACGAAACATTCATGAAACGATGAAATTCAACGAAATAACGTGTTTCGCAGTGAAAGTAGCTAGATATCCATGAAAACATCAAAATTAAGCTAAATCTCCGCTAAATCATGGTTATTTCACGAAACATTCATGAAACGATGAAATTCAACGAAATAACGTGTTTCGCAGTGAAAGTAGCTAGATATCCATGAAAACATCAAAATTAAGGTAAATCTCCGCTAAATCATGGTTATTTCACAAAACATTCATGAAACGATGAAATCAACGAAATAACGTGTTTCGCAGTGAAAGTAGCTAAATATCCATGAAAACATCAAAATAAAGCTAAATCTTCGCTAAATCATGGTTATTTCACGAAACATTCATGAAACGATGAAATTCAACGAAATAACGTGTTTCGCAGTGAAAGTAGCTAGATATCTATGAAAACATCAAAATTAAGCTAAATCTCCGCTAAATCATGGTTATTTCACGAAACATTCATGAAACGATGAAATTCAACGAAATAACGTGTTTCGCAGTGAAAGTAGCTAGATATCTATGAAAACATCAAAATTAAGCTAAATCTCCGCTAAATCATGGTTATTTCACGAAACATTCATGAAACGATGAAATTCAACGAAATAACGTGTTTCGCAGTGAAAGTAGCTATATATGCATGAAAACATCAAAATTAAGGTAAACCTCCGCTAAATCATGGTTATTTAACAAAACATTCATGAAACGATGAAATCAACGAAATAACGTGTTTCGCAGTGAAAGTAGCTACATATCCATGAAAACATCAAAATAAAGCTAAATCTCCGCTAAATCATGGTTATTTCACGAAACATTCATGAAAAGATGATATTGAACGAAATAACGTGTTTCGCAGTGAAAGTAGCTAGAAATCCATGAAATCATCAAAATTAAGCTAAATCTCGGCTAAATCATGGTTATTTTACGAAACATTAAAGAAACGATGAAATTCAACGAAATAACGTGTTTCGCAGTGAAAGTAGCTAGATATCCATTAAAACATCAAAATTAAGATTAATCACAGCTAAATCATGGTTATTTCACAAAACATTCATGAAACGATGAAATCCACGAAATAACGTGTTACGCAGTGAAAGTAGCTAAATATCCATGAAAACATCAAAATAAAGCTAAATCTCTGCTAAATCATGTTTATTTCACGAAACATTCATGAAACGATGAAATTCAAAGAAATAACTTGTTTCGCAGTGAAAGTAGCAAGATATCTATGAAAGCATCAAAATTAAGCTAAATCTCCGCTAAATCGTGGTTATTTCACGAAACATTCATGAAACGATGAAATTCATCGAAATAACGCGTTTCGCAGTGAAAGTAACTTGATATCTATGAAAACATCAAAATTAAGCTAAATCTCCGCTAAATCATGGTTATTTCACGAAACATTCATGAAACGATGAAACTCAACGAAATAACGTGTTTCGCAGTGAAAGTAGCAGATATCTCTGAAAGCATCAAAATTAAGCTAAATCTCCGCTAAATCATGGTTATTTCACGAAACATTCATGAAACGATGAAATTCAACGAAACAACGTGTTTCGAAGTGAAAGAAGCTAGATATCCATGAAAACATAAAAATTAAGCTAAATCTCCGCTAAATCATGGTTATTTCACGAAACATTCATGAAACGATGAAATTCAACGGAATAACGTGTTTCGCAGTGAAAGTAGCAAGATATCTATTAGAGCATCAAAATTAAGCTAAATCTACGTTAAATCATGGTTATTTCACGAAACATTCATGAAACGATGAAATTCAACGAATTAACGTGTTTCGCAGTGAAAAAGGCTTGATATCTATGAAAACATCAAAATTAAGCTAAATCTTCGCTAAAACATGGATACTTCACGAAACTTTCATGAAACGATGAAATTCATCGAAATAACGTGTATCGCAGTGAAAGTAGCTCGATATCTATGAAAACATCAAAATTAAGCTAAATCTTCGCTAAAACATGGTTATTTCACGAAACATTCATGAAACGATGAAATTCAACGAAATATCGTGTTTCGCAGTGAAGGTAGCAAGATATCTATGACAGCATCAAAATTAAGCTAAATCTCCACTAAATCATGGTTTTTTTACGAAACACACATGAAACGATGAAATTCAACGAAATAACGTGTTTCGCAGTGAAAGTAGCAAGATATCTCTGAAAGCATCAAAATTAAGCTAAATCTCCGCTAAATCATGGGTATTTCACGAAACATTCATGAAACGATGAAATTCAACGAAATATCGTGTTTCGCAGTGAAAGTAGCTAGATATCCATGAAAGCATCAAAATTAAGCTAATTCACAGCTAAATCATGGTTATTTCACGAAACATTCATGAAACGATGAAATTCAACGAAATAACGTGTTTCGCAGTGAAAGTAGCTTGAAATTCAAGAAAACATCAAAATTAAGCTAAATCTCCGCTAAATCGTGGTTATTCCACGAAACATTCATGAAACGATGAAATTCATCGAAATAACGCGTTTCGCAGTGAAAGTAACTTGATATCTATGAAAACATCAAAATTAAGCTAAATCTCCGTTAAATCATGATTATTTCACGAAACATTCATGAAACGGTGAAATTCAACGAAATAACGTGTTTCGCAGTGAAAGTAGCTATATATGCATGAAAACAGCAAAATTAAGGTAAACCTCCGCTAAATCATGGTTATTTAACAAAACATTCATGAAACGATGAAATCAACGAAAGAACGTGTTTCGCAGTGAAAGTAGCTACATATCCATGAAAACATCAAAATAAAGCTTTATCTCCGCTAAATCATGGTTATTTCACGAAACATTCATGTAAAGATGATATTCAACGAAATAACGTGTTTCGCAGTGAAAGTAGCTAGAAATCCTTGAAATCATCAAAATTAAGCTAAATCTCGGCTAAATCATGGTTATTTTACGAAACATTAATGAAACGATGAAATTCAACGAAATAACGTGTTTCGCAGTGAAAGAAGCTAGATATCCATTAAAACATCAAAATTAAGGTTAATCACAGCTAAATCATGGTTATTTCACAAAACATTCATGAAACGATGAAATCCACGAAATAACGTGTTACGCAGTGAAAGTAGCTAAATATCCATGAAAACATCAAAATAAAGCTAAATCTCCCCTAAATCATGGTTATTTCACGAAACATTCATGAAACGATGAAATTCATCGAAATAATTTGTTTCGCAGTGAAAGTAGCTTGATATCTGTGAAAACATCAATATTAAGCTAAATCATCGCTAAAACTTGGTTACTTCACGAAACATTCATGAAAGGATGAAATTCAACGAAATAACGAGTTTCGCAGTGAAAGTAGTAAGATACCTATGAAAACATCGAAATTAAGTTAAATGTCCGCTAAATAATGGTTATTTCAAGAAACTTTCATGAAACGATGAAATTCATCGAAATAACGTGTATCGCAGTGAAAGTTGATTGATATCTATGAAAACATCAAAATTAAGCTAAATCTTCGCTAAAACATGTTTATTCCACGAAATATTCATGAAACGATGAAATTCAACGAAATAATCTGTTTCGCAGTGAAAGTAGCTAGATATCCATGAAAACATCAAAATTAAGCTAAATCTCCGCTAAATCATGGTTATTTCACGAAACATTCATGAAACGATGAAATTCAACGAAATAACGTGTTTCGCAGTGAAAGTAGCTATATATGCATGAAAACATCAAAATTAATTTAAACCTCCGCTAAATCTTGGTTATTTAACAAAACATTCATGAAACGATGAAATCAACGAAATAACGTGTTTCGCAGTGAAAGTAGCTACATATCCATGAAAACATCAAAATGAAGCTAAATCTCCGCTAAATCATGGTTATTTCACGAAACATTCATGAAACGATGAAATTCAACGAAATAACTTGTTTCGCAGTGAAAGTAGCAAGATATCTATGAAAGCATCTAAATTAAGCTAAATCTCCGCTAAATCGTGGTTATTTCACGAAACATTCATGAAACGATGAAATTCATCGAAATAACGCGTTTCGCAGTGAAAGTAACTTGATATCTATGAAAACATCAAATTTAAGCTAAATCTCCGCTAAATCTTGGTTATTTCACGAAACATTCATGAAACGATGAAACTCAACGAAATAACGTGTTTCGCAGTGAAAGTAGCAAGATATCTCTGAAAGCATCAAAATTAAGCTAAATCTCCGTTAAATCATGGTTATTTCACGAAACATTCATGAAACGATGAAATTCAACGAAATAACGTGTTTCGAAGTGAAAGTAGCTAGATATCCATGAAATCATAAAAATTAAGCTAAATCTCCGCTAAATCATGGTTATTTCACAAAACATTCATGAAACGATGAAATTCAACGAAATAACGTGTTTCGCAGTGAAAGTAGCAAGATATCTATTAGAGCATCAAAATTAAGCTCAATATACGCTAAATCATTGTTAATTCACGAAACATTCAAAAAACGATGAAATTCAACGAAATGTCGTGTATCGCAGTGAAAGCAGCTTGATATCAACGAAAACATCAAAATTAAGCTAAATCTTCGCTAAATCGTGGTTATTTCACGAAACATTCATGACACGATGAAATTGAACGAAATAACGTGTTTCGCAGTGAAAGAAGCTAGATATCCATTAAAACATCAAAATTAAGGTAAATCACCGCTAAATCATGGATATTTCACAAAACATTCATGAAACGATGAAATCCACGAAATAACGTGTTACGCAGTGAAAGTAGCTAAATATCCATGAAAACATCAAAATAAAGCTAAATCTCCGCTAAATCATGGTTATTTCACGAAACTTTCATGAAACGATGAAACTTATCAAAATAACCTGTATCGCAGTGAAAGTAGCTTGATATCTATGAAAACATCAAAACTAAGCTAAATCTTCGCTAAAACATGGTTATTTCACGAAACGTTCATGAAACGATGATATTCAACGAAATAACGTGTTTCGCAGTGAAAGTAGCTAGAAATCCATGAAATCATCAAAATTAAGCTAAATCTCGGCTAAATCATGGTTATTTTACGAAACATTAATGAAACGATGAAATTCAACGAAATAACGTGTTTCGCAGTGAAAGTAGCTAGATATCCATTAAAACATCAAAATTAAGGTAAATCACCGCTAAATCATGGATATTTCACAAAACATTCATGAAACGATGAAATCCGCGAAATAACGTGTTACGCAGTGAAAGTAGCTAAATATCCATGAAAACATCAAAATAAAGCTAAATCTCCGCTAAATCATGGTTATTTCACGAAACTTTCATGAAACGATTAAACTTATCGAAATAACGTGTATCGCAGTGAAAGTAGCTTGATATCTATGAAAACATCAAAATTAAGCTAAATTTTCGCTAAAACATGGTTATTTCACGAAACGTTCATGAAACGATGAAATTCACCGAAATAACGTGTTTCGCAGTGAAAGTAGCTAGATATCCATGAAAACATCAAAATTAAGCTAAATCTCCGCTAAATCATGATTATTTCACGAAACATTCTTGAACGATGAAATTCAACGAAATAACGTGTTTCGCAGTGAAAGTAGCAAGATGTATATGTAAGCATCAAAATTAAGTTAAATGTCCTCTAAATAATGGTTATTTCACGAAACTTTCATGAAACGATGAAATTCATCGAAATAACGTGTATCGCAGTGAAAGTAGATTGATATCTATGAAAACATCAAAATTATGCTAAATCTTCGCTAAAACATGGTTATTCCACGACATATTCATGAAACGATGAAATTCAACGAAATAACGTGTTTCGCAGTGAAAGTAGCTAGATATCCATGAAAACATCAAAATTAAGCTAAATCTCCGCTAAATCATGGTTATTTCACGAAACATTCATGAAACGATGAAATTCAACGAAATAACGTGTTTCGCAGTGAAAGTAGCTATATATGCATGAAAACATCAAAATTAAGGTAAACCTCCGCTAAATCATGGTTATTTAACAAAACATTCATGAAACGATGAAATCAACGAAATAACGTGTTTCGCAGTGAAAGTAGCTACATATCCATGAAAACATCAAAATAAAGCTAAATCTCCGCTAAATCATGGTTATTTCACGAAACATTCATGAAAAGATGATATTGAACGAAATAACGTGTTTCGCAGTGAAAGTAGCTAGAAATCCATGAAATCATCAAAATTAAGCTAAATCTGGGCTAAATCATGGTTATTTTACGAAACATTAATGAAACGATGAAATTCAACGAAATAACGTGTTTCGCAGTGAAAGTAGCTAGATATCCATTAAAACATCAAAATTAAGGTAAATCACAGCTAAATCATGGTTATTTCACAAAACATTCATGAAACGATGAAATCCACGAAATAACGTGTTACGCAGTGAAAGTAGCTAAATATCCATGAAAACATCAAAATAAAGCTAAATCTCTGCTAAATCATGTTTATTTCACGAAACATTCATGAAACGATGAAATTCAAAGAAATAACTTGTTTCGCAGTGAAAGTAGCAAGATATCTATGAAAGCATCAAAATTAAGCTAAATCTCCGCTAAATCGTGGTTATTTCACGAAACATTCATGAAACGATGAAATTCATCGAAATAACGCGTTTCGCAGTGAAAGAAACTTGATATCTATGAAAACATCAAAATTAAGCTAAATCTCCGCTAAATCATGGTTATTTCACGAAACATTCATGAAACGATGAAACTCAACGAAATAACGTGTTTCGCAGTGAAAGTAGCAAGATATCTCTGAAAGCATCAAAATTAAGCTAAATCTCCGCTAAATCATGGTTATTTCACGAAACATTCATGAAACGATGAAATTCAACGAAACAACGTGTTTCGAAGTGAAAGTAGCTTGATATCTATGAAAACATCAAAATTAAGCTAAATCTTCGCTAAAACATGGATACTTCACGAAACTTTCATGAAACGATGAAATTCATCGAAATAACGTGAATCGCAGTGAAAGTAGCTCGATATCTATGAAAACATCAAAATTAAGCTAAATCTTCGCTAAAACATGGTTATTTCACGAAACATTCATGAAACGATGAAATTCAACGAAATAACGTGTTTCGCAGTGAAAGTAGCTAGATATCCATTAAAACATCAAAATTAAGGTAAATCACCGCTAAATCATGGATATTTCACAAAACATTCATGAAACGATGAAATCCACGAAATAACGTGTTACGCAGTGAAAGTAGCTAAATATCCATGAAAACATCAAAATAAAGCTAAATCTCCGCTAAATCATGGTTATTTCACGAAACTTTCATGAAACGATGAAACTTATCGAAATAACGTGTATCGCAGTGAAAGTAGCTTGATATCTATGAAAACATCAAAATTAAGCTAAATCTTCGCTAAAACATGGTTATTTCACGAAACATTCATGAAACGATGAAATTCAACGAAATAACGTGTTTCGCAGTGAAAGTAGCTAGATATCCATGAAAACATCAAAATTAAGCTAAATCTCCGCTAAATCATGGTTATTTCACGAAACATTCTTGAAACGATGAAATTCAACGAAATAACGTGTTTCGCAGTGAAAGTAGCAAGATGTAAATGTAAGCATCAAAATTAAGTTAAATGTCCTCTAAATAATGGTTCTTTCACGAAACTTTCATGAAACGATGAAATTCATCGAAATAACGTGTATCGCAGTGAAAGTAGATTGATATCTATGAAAACATCAAAATTAAGCTAAATCTTCGCTAAAACATGGTTATTCCACGAAATATTCATGAAACGATGAAATTCAACGAAATAACGTGTTTCGCAGTGAAAGTAGCTACATATCCATGAAAACATCAAAATAAAGCTAAATCTCCGCTAAATCATGGTTATTTCACGAAACATTCATGAAACGATGAAATTCAACGCGCAGTGAAAGTAGCTAGATATAAAAACATCAAAATTAAGTAAATCTTAAATCATGGTAATTTCACGAAACATTCATGAAACAATGAAAGAAATAACGTGTTTGCAGTGAAATATATGAAAGCATCAAAATTAAGCTAAAATCATGGTTATTTCACGAAACATTATGAAACGATGAAATTCAACGAAATAACGTGTTTCGCAGTGAAAGTAGCAAGATATCTATGAAAGCATCAAATCTGATGCTAAAACATGCATTTCACAAACAATGAACAAAATTCAATGAAACGAATGAAACTCAACGTAAAGTGTTTCGCAAAAGTAGCAAGATATCTATGAAAGCAAAAATTAAGTAAATCTCCGCTAAATCATGGATTACACAACCAAAACAAAACCAAAACACAAAACACCAAACAAAACATTTATTTCACGAAACATTCAAAACAAAAAACCCAAAACAAACAAAAACCAAAACCCCATTGCACGAAACATTCATGAAACGATGAAATTCAACGAAATAACGTCTTTCGCAGTGAAAGTAGCTAGATATCTATGAAAACATCAAAATTAGCTAAATCTCCGCTAAATCATTAACGAAACTATGAAACGATGAAATTCAACGAAATAACGTGTTTCGCAGTGAAAGTAGCTAGATATGATGAAAACATCAAAATTAAGCTAAATCTTCGCTAAATCATGGTTATTTCACGAAACATTCATGAAACGATGAAATTCAACGAAATAACGTGTTTTCGCAGTGAAAGTAACTTGATAAACTATGAAAACATTCATTAAACGAAAGTCCAAAATAAGATTTCGCTAAATCATGGTTATTTCACGAAACATTCATGAAACGATGAAACTCAACGAAATAACGTGTTTCGCAGTGAAAGTAGCAAGATATCTCTGAAAGCATCAAAATTAAGCTAAATCTCCGCTAAATCATGGTTATTTCACGAAACATTCATGAAACGATGAAATTCAACGAAACAACGTGTTTCGAAGTGAAAGTAGCTAGATATCCATGAAAACATAAAAATTAAGCTAAATCTCCGCTAAATCATGGTTATTTCACGAAACATTCATGAAACGATGAAATTCAACGAAATAACGTGTTTCGCAGTGAAAGTAGCAAGATATCTATTAGAGCATCAAAATTAAGCTAAATCTACGTTAAATCATGGTTATTTCACGAAACATTCATGAAACGATGAAATTCAACGAATTAACGTGTTTCGCAGTGAAAAAGGCTTGATATCTATGAAAACATCAAAATTAAGCTAAATCTTCGCTAAAACATGGATACTTCACGAAACTTTCATGAAACGATGAAATTCATCGAAATAACGTGTATCGCAGTGAAAGTAGCTCGATATCTATGAAAACATCAAAATTAAGCTAAATCTTCGCTAAAACATGGTTATTTCACGAAACATTCATGAAACGATGAAATTCAACGAAATATCGTGTTTCGCAGTGAAGGTAGCAAGATATCTATGACAGCATCAAAATTAAGCTAAATCTCCGCTAAATCATGGTTATTTTACGAAACACACATGAAACGATGAAATTCAACGAAATAACGTGTTTCGCAGTGAAAGTAGCAAGATATCTCTGAAAGCATAAAAATTAAGCTAAATCTCCGCTAAATCATGGTTATTTCACGAAACGTTCATGAAACGATGAAATTCATCGAAATAACTTGTTTCGCAGTGAAAGTAGCTAGATATACATGAAAGCATCAAAATTAAGCTAATTCACAGCTAAATCATGGTTATTTCACGAAACATTCATGAAACGATGAAATTCAACGAAATAACGTGTTTCGCAGTGAAAGTAGCTTGAAATTTAAGAAAACATCAAAATTAAGCTAAATCTCCGCTAAATCGTGGTTATTCCACGAAACATTCATGAAACGATGAAATTCATCGAAATAACGCGTTTCGCAGTGAAAGTAACTTGATATCTATGAAAACATCAAAATTAAGCTAAATCTCCGTTAAATCATGGTTATTTCACGCATCATTCATGAAACGATGAAATTCAACGAATTAACGTGTTTCGCAGTGAAAGAGGCTTGATATCTATGAAAACATCAAAATTATGCTAAATCTTCGCTAAATCATGATTATTTCACGAAACATTCATGAAACGGTGAAATTCAACGAAATAACGTGTTTCGCAGTGAAAGTAGCTATATATGCATGAAAACATCAAAATTAAGGTAAACCTCCGCTAAATCATGGTTATTTAACAAAACATTCATGAAACGATGAAATCAACGAAATAACGTGTTTCGCAGTGAAAGTAGCTACATATCCATGAAAACATCAAAATAAAGCTAAATCTCCGCTAAATCATGGTTATTTCACATTCATGAAAAGATGATATTCAACGAAATAACGTGTTTCGCAGTGAAAGTAGCTAGAAATCCTTGAAATCATCAAAATTAAGCTAAATCTCGGCTAAATCATGGTTATTTTACGAAACATTAATGAAACGATGAAATTCAACGAAATAACGTGTTTCGCAGTGAAAGTAGCTAGATATCCATTAAAACATCAAAATTAAGATAAATCACAGCTAAATCATGGTTATTTCACAAAACATTCATGAAACGATGAAATCCACGAAATAACGTGTTACGCAGTGAGAGTAGCTAAATATCCATGAAAACATCAAAATAAAGCTAAATCTCTGCTAAATCATGTTTATTTCACGAAACATTCATGAAACGATGAAATTCATCGAAATAACTTGTTTCGCAGTGAAAGTAGCTTGATATCTGTGAAAACATCAATATTAAGCTAAATCATCGCTAAAACTTGGTTACTTCGCGAAACATTCATGAAAGGATGAAATTCAACGAAATAACGGGTTTCGCAGTGAAAGTAGTAAGATACCTATGAAAACATCGAAATTAAGTTTAATCTTCGCTAAAACATGGTTATTTCACGAAACATTCTTGAAACGATGAAATCCAACGAAATAACGAGTTTCGAAGTGAAAGTAGTAAGATACCTATGAAAACATCAAAATTAAGTTAAATCTCCGCTAAATCATGGTTATTTCACGAAACATTCAAAAAACGATGAAATTCAACGAAATATCGTGTATCGCAGTGAAAGCAGCTTGATATCAACGAAAACATCAAAATTAAGCTGAATCTTCACTAAATAATGGTTATTTCACGAAACATTCATGAAACGATGAAATTCAACGAAATAACTTGTTTCGCAGTGAAAGTAGCAAGATATCTATGAAAGCATCTAAATTAAGCTAAATCTCCGCTAAATCGTGGTTATTTCACGAAACATTCATGAAACGATGAAATTCATCGAAATAACGCGTTTCGCAGTGAAAGTAACTTGATATCTATGAAAACATCAAAATTAAGCTAAATCTCCGCTAAATCATGGTTATTTCACGAAACATTCATGAAACGATGAAACTCAACGAAATAACGTGTTTCGAAGTGAAAGTATCTAGATATCCATGAAAACATAAAAATTAAGCTAAATCTCCGCTAAATCATGGTTATTTCACGAAACATTCATGAAACGATGAAATTCAACGGAATAACGTGTTTCGCAGTGAAAGTAGCAAGATATCTATTAGAGCATCAAAATTAAGCTAAATCTACGCTAAATCATTGTTAATTCACGAAACATTCAAAAAACGATGAAATTCAACGAAATGTCGTGTATCGCAGTGAAAGCTGCTTGATATCAACGAAAACATCAAAATTAAGCTAAATCTTCGCTAAATCGTGGTTATTTCACGAACATTCATGACACGATGAAATTGAACGAAATCACGTGTTTCGCAGTGAAAGAAGCTTGATATCTATGAAAGCATCAAAATTAAGCTAAATCACCGCTAAGTCATGGTTTTTTCACGAAACTTACATGAAACGATGAAATTCCACGAAATAACGTATTTCGCAGTGAAAGTAGCTATATATGCATGAAAACATCAAAATTAAGGTAAACCTCCGCTAAATCATGGTTATTTAACAAAACATTCATGAAACGATGAAATCAACGAAATAACGTGTTTCGCAGTGAAAGTAGCTACATATCCACGAAAACATCAAAATAAAGCTAAATCTCCGCTAAATCATGGCTATTTCACGAAACATTCATGAAACGATGAAATTCAACGAAATAACTTGTTTCGCAGAGAAAGTAGCAAGATATCTATGAAAGCATCAAAATTAAGCTAAATCTCCGCTAAATCGTGGTTATTTCACGAAACATTCATGACAAGATGAAATTGAACGAAATAACGTGTTTCGCAGTGAAAAAAGCTTGATATCTATGAAAGCATCAAAATTAAGCTAAATCAACGCTAAATCATGGTTTTTTCACGAAACTTACATGAAACTATGAAATTCAACGAATTAACGTGTTTCGCAGTGAAAGGGCTTGATATCTATGAAAACATCAAAATTATGCTAAATCTTCGCTAAATCATGATTATTTCACGAAACATTCATGAAACGATGAAATTCATCGAAATAACTTGTTTCGCAGTGAAAGTAGCTTGATATCTGTGAAAACATAAATATTAAGCTAAATCATCGCTAAAACTTGGTTACTTCACGAAACATTCATGAAAGGATGAAATTCAACGAAATAACGAGTTTCGCAGTGAAAGTAGTAAGATATCTATTAGAGCATCAAAATTAAGCTAAATCTACGCTAAATCATTGTTAATTCACGAAACAATCAAAAAACGATGAAATTCAGCGAAATGTCGTGTATCGCAGTGAAAGCAGCTTGATATCAACGAAAACATCAAAATTAAGCTAAATCTTCGCTAAATCGTGGTTATTTCACGAAACATTCATGACACGATGAAATTGAACGAAATAACGTGTTTCGCAGTGAAAGAAGCTTGATATCTATGAAAGCATCAAAATTAAGCTAAATCACCGCTAAATCATGGTTTTTTCACGAAACTTACATGAAACGATGAAATTCCACGAAATAACGTGTTTCGCAGTGAAAGTAGCTATATATGCATGAAAACATCAAAATTAAGCTAAATCTCCGCTAAATCATGGTTATTTCACGAAACATTCATGAAACGATGAAACTTATCGAAATAACGTGTATCGCAGTGAAAGTAGCTTGATATCTATGAAAACATCAAAATTAAGCTAAATCTTCGCTAAAACATGGTTATTTCACGAAACGTTCATGAAACGATGAAATTCAACGAAATAACGTGTTTCGCAGTGAAAGTAGCAAGATGTATATGTAAGCATCAAAATTAAGTTAAATGTCCGCTAAATAATGGTTATTTCACGAAACATTCATGAAACGATGAAATTCAACGAAATAACGTGTATCGCAGTGAAAGTAGCTTGATATCTATGAAAACATCAAAATTAAGCTAAATCTTCGCTAAAACATGGTTATTTCACGAAACATTCATGAAACGATGAAATTCAACGAAATAACGTGTTTCGCAGTGAAAGTAGCTAGATATCCATGAAAACATCAAAATTAAGCTAAATCTCCGCTAAATCATGGTTATTTCACGAAACATTCATGAAACGATGAAATTCAACGAAATAACGTGTTTCGCAGTGAAAGTAGCTATATATGCATGAAAACATCAAAATTAAGGTAAACCTCCGCTAAATCATGGTTATTTAACAAAACATTCATGAAACGATGAAATCAACGAAATAACGTGTTTCGCAGTGAAAGTAGCTACATATCCATGAAAACATCAAAATAAAGCTAAATCTCCGCTAAATCATGGTTATTTCACGAAACATTCATGAAACGATGAAATTCAACGAAATAACTTGTTTCGCAGTGAAAGTAGCTAGATATCTATGAAAACATCAAAATTAAGCTAAATCTTCGCTAAATCATGGTTATTTCACGAAACATTCATGAAACGATGAAATTCATCGAAATAACGCGTTTCGCAGTGAAAGTAACTTGATATCTATGAAAACATCAAAATTAAGCTAAATCTCCGCTAAATCATGGTTATTTCACGAAACATTCATGAAACGATGAAACTCAACGAAATATCGTGTTTCGCAGTGAAAGTAGCAAGATATCTCTGAAAGCATCAAAATTAAGCTAAATCTCCGTTAAATCATTGTTATTTCACGAAACATTCATGAAACGATGAAATTCTACGAAATAACGTGTTTCGAAGTGAAAGTAGCTAGATATCCATGAAAACATAAAAATTAAGCTAAATCTCCGCTAAATCGTGGTTATTTCACGAAACATTCATGAAACGATGAAATTCAACGAATTAACGTGTTTCGCAGTGAAATGGCTTGATATCAATGACAACATCAAAATTATGCTAAATCTTCGCTAAATCATGATTATTTCACGAAACATTCATGAAACGATGAAATTCATCGAAATAACTTGTTTCGCAGTGAAAGTAGCTTGATATCTGTGAAAACATAAATATTAAGCTAAATCATCGCTAAAACTTGGTTACTTCACGAAACATTCATGAAAGGATGAAATTCAACGAAATAACGAGTTTCGCAGTGAAAGTAGTAAGATACCTATGAAAACATCAAAATTAAGTTTAATCTTCGCTAAAACATGGTTATTTCACGAAACATACTTGAAACGATGAAATTCAACGAAATATCGTGTTTCGCAGTGAAATTAGCTTGATATCAACGAAAACATCAAAATTAAGCTAAATCTTCACTAAATAATGGTTATTTCACGAAACATTCATGAAACGATGAAATTCAACGAAATAACGTGATTCGCAGTGAAAGTAGCTTGATAGATATGAAAGCATCAAAATTAAGCTAAATCTCCGCTAAATCATGGTTATTTCACGAAACATTCATGAAACGATGAAATTCATCGAAATAACTTGTTTCGCAGTGATAGTAGCTTGATATCTGTGAAAACATCAAAATTAAGCCAAATCTTCGCTAAAACATGGATACTTCACGAAACTTTCATGAAACGATGAAATTCATCGAAATAACGTGTATCGCAGTGAAAGTAGCTCGATATCTATGAAAACATCAAAATTAAGCTAAATCTTCGCTAAAACATGGTTATTTCACGAAACATTCATGAAACGATGAAATTCAACGAAAAATCGTGTTTCGCAGTGAAGGTAGCAAGATATCTATGACAGCATCAAAATTAAGCTAAATCTCCACTAAATCATGGTTATTTTACGAAACACACATGAAACGATGCAATTCAACGAAATAACGTGTTTCGCAGTGAAAGTAGCAAGATATCTCTGAAAGCATCAAAATTAAGCTAAATCTCCGCTAAATCATGGGTATTTCACGAAACTTTCATGAAACGATGAAATTCAACGAAATATCGTGTTTCGCAGTGAAAGTAGCTAGATATCCATGAAAGCATCAAAATTAAGCTAATTCACCGCTAAATCATGGTTATTTCACGAAACATTCATGAAACGATGAAATTCAACGAAATAACGTGTTTCGCAGTGAAAGTAGCAAGATATCTATTAGAGCATTAAAATTAAGCTAAATCTACGCTAAATCATTGTTAATTCACGAAACATTCAAAAAACGATGAAATTCAGCGAAATGTCGTGTATCGCAGTGAAAGCAGCTTGATATCAACGAAAACATCAAAATTAAGCTAAATCTTCGCTAAATCGTGGTTATTTCACGAAACATTCATGACACGATGAAATTGATCGAAATAACGTGTTTCGCAGTGAAAGAAGCTTGATATCTATGAAAGCATCAAAATTAAGCTAAATCACCGCTAAATCATGGTTTTTTCACGAAACTTACATGAAACGATGAAATTAAACGAAATAACGTGTTTCGCAGTGAAAGTAGCTATATATGCATGAAAACATCAAAATTAAGCTAAATCTCCGCTAAATCATGGTTATTTCACGAAACATTCATGAAACGATGAAACTCAACGAAATAACGTGTTTCGCAGTGAAAGTAGCAAGATATCTCTGAAAGCATCAAAATTAAGCTAAATCTCCGCTAAATCATGGTTATTTCACGAAACATTCATGAAACGATGAAATTCAACGAAATAACGTGTTTCGAAGTGAAAGTAGCTAGATATCCATGAAAACATAAAAATTAAGCTAAATCTCCGCTAAATAATGGTTATTTCACGAAACATTCATGAAACGATGAAATTCAACGAAATAACCTGTTTCGCAGTGAAAGTAGCAAGATATCTATTAGAGCATCAAAATTAAGCTAAATCTACGCTAAATCATTGTTAATTCACGAAACATTCAAAAAACGATGAAATTCAACGAAATGTCGTGTATCGCAGTGAAAGCAGCTTGATAGCAACGAAAACATCAAAATTAAGCTAAATCTTCGCTAAATCGTGGTTATTTCACGAAACATTCATGACACGATGAAATTGAACGAAATAACGTGTTTCGCAGTGAAAGAAGCTTGATATCTATGAAAGCATCAAAATTAAGCTAAATCATCGCTAAATCATGGTTTTTTCACGAAACTTACATGAAACTATGAAATTCAACGAAATAACGTGTTTCGCAGTGAAAGTAGCTTGAAATTTATGAAAACATCAAAATTAAGCTAAATCTCCTCTAAATCGTGGTTATTCCACGAAACATTCATGAAACGATGAAATTCATCGAAATATCGCGTTTCGCAGTGAAAGTAACTTGATATCTATGAAAACATCAAAATTAAGTTAAATCTACGTTAAATCATGGTTATTTCACGAAACATTCATGAAACGATGAAATTCAACGAATTAACGTGTTTCGCAGTGAAAGGGCTTGATATCTATGAAAACATCAAAATTATGCTAAATCTTCGCTAAATCATGCTTATTTCACGAAACATTCATGAAACGATGAAATTCATCGAAATAACTTGTTTCGCAGTGAAAGTAGCTTGATATCTGTGAAAACATAAATATTAAGCTAAATCATCGCTAAAACTTGGTTACTTCACGAAACATTCATGAAAGGATGAAATTCAACGAAATAACGAGTTTCGCAGTGAAAGTAGTAAGATACCTATGAAAACATCATAATTAAGTTTAATCTTCGCTAAAACATGGTTATTTCACGAAACATACTTGAAACGATGAAATTCAACGAAGTATCGTGTATCGCAGTGAAATTAGCTTGATATCAACGAAAACATCAAAATTAAGATAAATCTTCACTAAATAATGGTTATTTCACGAAACATTCATGAAACGATGAAATTCAACGAAATAACGTGATTCGCAGTGAAAGTAGATTGATATCTATGAAAGCATCAAAATTAAGCTAAATCTCCGCTAAATCATGGTTATTTCACGAAACATTCATGAAACGATGAAATTCATCGAAATAACTTGTTTCGCAGTGAAAGTAGCTTGATATCTGTGAAAACATCAAAATTAAGCTAAATCTTCGCTAAAACATGGATACTTCACGAAACTTTCATGAAACGATGAAATTCATCGAAATAACGTGTATCGCAGTGAAAGTAGCACGATATCTATGAAAACATCAAAATTAAGCTAAATCTTCGCTAAAACATGGTTATTTCACGAAACATTCATGAAACGATGAAATTCAACGAAATATCGTGTTTCGCAGTGAAGGTAGCAAGATATCTATGACAGCATCAAAATTAAGCTAAATCTCCACTAAATCATGGTTATTTCACGAAACACACATGAAACGATGAAATTCAACGAAATAACGTGTTTCGCAGTGAAAGTAGCAAGATATCTCTGAAAGCATCAAAATTAAGCTAAATCTCCGCTAAATCATGGGTATTTCACGAAACATTCATGAAACGATGAAATTCAACGAAATATCGTGTTTCGCAGTGAAAGTAGCTAGATATCCATGAAAGCATCAAAATTAAGCTAATTCACCGCTAAATCATGGTTATTTCACGAAACATTCATGAAACGATAAAATTCAACGAAATAACGTGTTTCGCAGTGAAAGTAGCTTGATATCAACGAAAACATCAAAATTAAGCTAAATCTTTATTAAATCATGGTTATTTCACGAAACATTCAAAAAACGATGAAATTCAACGAAATATCGTGTATCGCAGTGAAAGCAGCTTGATATCAACGAAAACATCAAAATTAAGCTAAATATTCTCTAAATCATGGTTATTTCACGCAACATTCATGAAACGATGAAATTCAACGAATTAACGTGTTTCGCAGTGAAAGGGGCTTGATATCTACGAAAACATCAAAATTATGCTAAATCTTCGCTAAATCATGATTATTTCACGAAACATTCATGAAACGGTGAAATTCAACGAAATAACGTGTTTCGCAGTGAAAGTAGCTATATATGCATGAAAACATCAAAATTAAGGTAAACCTCCGCTAAATCATGGTTATTTAACAAAACATTCATGAAACGATGAAATCAACGAAATAACGTGTTTCGCAGTGAAAGTAGCTACATATCCATGAAAACATCAAAATAAAGCTAAATCTCCGCTAAATCATGGTTATTTCACGAAACATTCATGAAACGATGAAATTCAACGAAATAACGTGATTCGCAGTGAAAGTAGATTGATATCTATGAAAGCATCAAAATTAAGCCAAATCTCCGCTAAATCATGGTTATTTCACGAAACATTCATGAAACGATGAAATTCATCGAAATAACTTGTTTCGCAGTGAAAGTAGCTTGATATCTGTGAAAACATCAAAATTAAGCTAAATCTTCGCTAAAACATGGATACTTCACGAAACTTTCATGAAACGATGAAATTCATCGAAATAACGTGTATCGCAGTGAAAGTAGCACGATATCTATGAAAACATCAAAATTAAGCTAAATCTTCGCTAAAACATGGTTATTTCACGAAACATTCATGAAACGATGAAATTCAACGAAATATCGTGTTTCGCAGTGAAGGTAGCAAGATATCTATGACAGCATCAAAATTAAGCTAAATCTCCGCTAAATCATGGTTATTTTACGAAACACACATGAAACGATGAAATTCAACGAAATAACGTGTTTCGCAGTGAAAGTAGCAAGATATCTCTGAAAGCATCAAAATTAAGCTAAATCTCCGCTAAATCATGGGTATTTCACGAAACATTCATGAAACGATGAAATTCAACGAAATAACGTGTTTCGCAGTGAAAGTAGCTAGATATCTATGAAAACATCAAAATTAAGCTAATTCACCGCTAAATCATGGTTATTTCACGAAACATTCATGAAACGATGAAATTCAACGAAACGGAATTTCGCAGTGAAAGTAGCTTGATATCAACGAAAACATCAAAATTAAGCTAAATCTTTATTAAAACATGGTTATTTCACGAAACATTCAAAAAACGATGAAATTCAACGAAATATCGTGTATCGCAGTGAAAGCAGCTTGATATCAACGAAAACATCAAAATTAAGCTAAATATTCTCTAAATCATGGTTATTTCACGCAACATTCATGAAACGATGAAATTCAACGAATTAACGTGTTTCGCAGTGAAAGAGGCTTGATATCTACGAAAACATCAAAATTATGCTAAATCTTCGCTAAATCATGATTATTTCACGAAACATTCATGAAACGGTGAAATTCAACGAAATAACGTGTTTCGCAGTGAAAGTAGCTATATATGCATGAAAACATCAAAATTAAGGTAAACCTCCGCTAAATCATGGTTATTTAACAAAACATTCATGAAACGATGAAATCAACGAAATAACGTGTTTCGCAGTGAAAGTAGCTACATATCCATGAAAACATCAAAATAAAGCTAAATCTCCGCTAAATCATGGTTATTTCACGAAACATTCATGAAAAGATGATATTCAACGAAATAACGTGTTTCGCAGTGAAAGTAGCTAGAAATCCTTGAAAACATCAAAATTAAGCTAAATCTCCGCTAAAACATGGTTATTTCACGAAACGTTCATGAAACGATGAAATTCAACGAAATAACGTGTTTCGCAGTGAAAGTAGCAAGATGTATATGTAAGCATCAAAATTAAGTTAAATGTCCGCTAAATAATGGTTATTTCAAGAAACTTTCATGAAACGATGCAATTCATCGAAATAACGTGTATCGCAGTGAAAGTAGATTGATATCTATGAAAACATGAAAATTAAGCTAAATCTCCGCTAAATCATGGTTATTTCACGATATATTCATGAAACGATGAAATTCAACGAAATAACGTGTTTCGCAGTGAAAGTAGCTAGATATCCATGAAAACATCAAAATTAAGCTAAATCTCCGCTAAATCATGGTTATTTCACGAAACATTCATGAAACGATGAAATTCAACGAAATAACGTGTTTCGCAGTGAAATTAGCTATATATGCATGAAAACATCAAAATTAAGGTAAACCTCCGCTAAATCATGGTTATTTAACAAAACATTCATGAAACGATGAAATCAACGAAATAACGTGTTTCGCAGTGAAAGTAGCTACATATCCATGAAAACATCAAAATAAAGCTAAATCTCCGCTAAATCATGGTTATTTCACGAAACATTCAAAAAACGATGAAATTCAACGAAATAACGTGTTTCGCAGTGAAAGTAGCTAGATATCTATGAAATCATCAAAATTAAGCTAAATCTCCGCTAAATCATGGTTATTTCACGAAACATTCATGAAACGATGAAATTCAACGAAATAACGTGTTTCGCAGTGAAAGTAGCTAGATATCCATGAAAACATCAAAATTAAGCTAAATCTCCGCTAAATCATGGTTATTTCACGAAACATTCATGAAACGATGAAATTCATCGAAATAACGTGTTTCGCAGTGAAAGTAGCTTGATATCCGTGAAAATCATAATATTAAGCTAAATCATCGCTAAAACTTGGTTACTTCACGAAACATTCATGAAAGGATGAAATTCAACGAAATAACGAGTTCGCAGTGAAAGTAGCAAGATATCTATGAAAACATCAAAATTAAGTTAAATCTTCGCTAAAACATGGTTATTTCACGAAACATTCATGAAACGATGAAATTCAACGAAATAACGAGTTTCGCAGTGAAAGTAGTAAGATACCTATGAAAACATCAAAATTAAGTTAAATCTTCGCTAAATCATGGTTATTTCACGAAACATTCAAAACGATGAAATTCAACGAAATATTGTATCGCAGTGAAAGCAGCTTGATATCAACGAAAACATCAAAATTAAGCTAAATCTTCACTAAATAATGGTTATTTCACGAAACATTCATGAAACGATGAAATTCATCAAAATAACTTGTTTCGCAGTGAAAGTAGTTGATATCTGTGAAAATCAAAATTAAGCTAAATTCCTCGCTAAAACATGGTTATTTCACGAAACATTCATGAAACGATGAAATTCAACGAAATAACGTGTATCGCAGTGAAAGTAGCTAGATATCAACGAAAACATCAAAATTAAGCTAAATCTCCGCTAAATCATGGTTATTTCACGAAACATTCA
>JAUCRC010000176.1:0-23790 GCA_032399595.1 Tetragonula carbonaria
ATGTATGATGGACGATGTATGATGGCTGTTGCATGATGACCGTAGTGTGATGGACGAATAATGTTTAGGATGTATGATGTTTGTTGTATGATGTATGATGTATGATGTATGATGAACGATGTACGATGGACGATGTATGATGAACGATGTATTATGAACGATGTATGATGAACGATGTATGATGGACGATGTATGATGAACGATGTATGATGAACGATGTATGAGGAGCGCTGTAAGAGGGACGATGTATGACGGACGATGTACGATGAACGATGCATTATGGACGATGTATGATGAACGATGTATGATGGACGATGTATGATGAACGATCTATCATGAACGATGAACGATGTATGATGTATTGTGTATGATGTATGATATGTGATGTTAGAAGTATGTTGTATGATGTATGATGCATGATGTATGGTGAACGACGTATGATGAACAATGTATGATGAACGATATATGATGGACGATGTATGATGAACGATGAACGTTGTATGATGAACGCTCTATGATGAACGATGTATGATGAACGATGTATGATGAACTATGTATGATGAACAATGTACTATGAACGATATACGATGAACGATGTATGATGAACGATGTATGATGTATGATGTATTATGTATGATGTATGATGTATGATGTATGATGGATGATGTATGTTGAACGATGTATGATGAACGATGAATGATGAACGATGAATGAGGAGCGCTGTATGATGAACGATGTATGATATACGCTCTGTGATGTATGATGAACGCTGTATGATGAACGGTGTATGATGTACGATGTATGATGATCGACGTATGAGAACGATCTATGATGAACGATGTAAGATGAACGATGTATGATGGACGTCGTATGATGTACGATGTATGATCAACGATGTATGATGACGATGTATGATGAACGATGAACGATGTATGATGTATTGTGTATGATTTATGATATATGATGTAAGAGGTATGTTGTATGATGTATGATGCATGATGTATGATGAACGATGTATGATGAACGATATATGATGGACGATGTATGATGAACGATGAACGTTGTATGATGAACGCTCTATGTTGAACGATGTATGATGAACGATGTATGATGAAATATGTGCGATGATCTATGTATGATGTATGGTGTATGGTGTATGATGTATGACGTATGATGTATGATGAACGATGTATGATGAACGATGTATGATGACCTATGCATGATGAGCGGTGTATGATGACCGATGCATTATAACCGATATATGATGAACGGTTTATGATGAACGATGTATGATGAACGATGTACGATGTATGATGTATGATGAACAATGTATGATGATCAATGTATGAAGGGCGATGTAAGAGGGACGATGTATGACGGACTATGTATGATGAACGATGTATTATGGACGATGTATGATGAACGATGTATGATGGACGATGTATGATGAACGATGTATTATTAACGATGTATGATGGAAGATGTATGATGAACGATTTATGATGAACGTTGTAAGATGAACGATGTATGATGAACTATGTATGATGAACGATGTATGATGAACTATGTATGATTAACGATGTATGATCTATGATGTATGATGTATGTTGTATGATGTATGATGTATGATTAATGTACGATGTATGATGAACGATGTATGATGAACGATGTATGATGAACGATGTATGATGTACGATGTATGATGAACGATGTATGATGCACGATGAATGATGGACGATGTATGATGAACGATGTATGATGAACGATGTATGATGAACGATGTATGATGAACGACGTATAATGAACGATGTATGATGAACGATGTATGATGAACGATATATTATGAACGGTGTATGATGAACGATGTATGATGACCGATGTATATTGAACGATGTATGATGAACGATGTATGATAGGCGATGTGTGATGACCGTAGTATGATCCACGCTGTACGATGAACGATGTATGGTTTATGATGTATGACATTTGTTGTATGATGTATGATGAACGATGTATTATTAGCGATGTATGAAGCACGATGTATGATGAACGATGTGTTATGTATGGTGTGTGATGTATGATGTACGATGTATGATGTATGACGCATGATGCATGATGTATGATGCATGTTGTATGACGCATGATGTATGGTGTGTGATGTATCTTGTATGAATAATGATGAACGATGAATGTTGTATGATGAACGATGTATGATGAACGATGTATGATGTACGATGTATGATGAACGATGTCTGATGAACGATGTATGATTAACGATGTATGATAAACCTTGTATGATGAAAGTTGTATGATGGACGATGAACGATGTATGATGTATTGTGTATGATGTATGATATATGACGTAAGTGTTATGAAGTAAGATGTATGCTGCATGATGTATGATGAACGATGTATGGTGAACAGTTCATTTGGACGATGTATGATGAACGATGTATTATGATCGATGTATGATGACCGATGTATGATGACCGATGTATGTTGAACGATGTACGATGAACGATGTATGATGAACGATGTATGATGTCTGTTGCATGACGTCCGTTGTATGATGAACGAATAATGTTTATGATGTATGATGTTTGTTGTATGATGTATGATGTATGATGTATGATGAACGATGTACGATGGACGATGTATGATGAACGATGTATGATGAACGATGTATGATGAACGATGTATGATTAACGATGTATGATGAACGGTGTATGATGAACGATGTATGATGAACGATGTATGAGGAGCGATGTAAGAGGGACGATGTAAGACGGACGTTGTACGATGAACGATGCATTGTGGACGATGTATGATGAACGATGTATGATGGACGATGTAAGATGAACGATCTATCATGAACGATGTATGATGTGCGATGTATGATGAACGATGTACGATGTACGATGTGTGATGTATGATGAACGATGTATGATGAACGAAGTATGATGAACTATGTATGATGAACTACGTACTATGAACGATATACGATGAACGATGTATGATGTACGATGTATTATTAACGATGTATGATGAACGATGTGTGATGAACGATGTATGAGGAGCGCTGTAAGAGGGACGATGTATGACGGACGATGTACGATGAACGATGCATTATGGACGATGTATGATGAACGATGTATGATGGACGATGTATGATGACCGTAGTGTGATGAACGATGTATGATGGCTGTTGCATGATGACCGTAGTGTGATGAACGAATAATGTTTAGGATGTATGATGTTTGTTGTATGATGTATGATGTATGATGTATGATGAACGATGTACGATGTACGATGTATGATGAACGATGTATTATGAACGATGTATGATGAACGATGTATGATGAACGATGTTTGATGAACGATGTATAATGAACGATGTATGAGGAGCGCTGCAAGAGGGACGATGTATGACGGACGATGTACGATGAACGATGCATTGTGGACGATGTATGATGAACGATGTATGATGGACGATGTATGATGAACGATCTATAATGAACGATGAACGATGTATGATGTATTGTGTATGATGTATGATGTGTGATGTTAGAAGTATGTTGTATGATGTATGATGCATGATGCATGGTGAACGACGTATGATGAACAATGTATGATGAACGATATATGATGGACGATGTATGATGAACGATGAACGTTGTATGATGAACGCTCTATGATGAACGATGTATGATGAACGATGTATGATGAACTATGTATGATGAACAATATACTATGAACGATATACGATGAACGATGTATGATGAACGATGTATTATTAACGATGTATGATGAACGATGTATGATGAACGATTTATGATGAACGATGTATGATGTATGATGTATGATGTATGATGTATGATGAACGATGTCTGATGAACGATGTATGATTAACGATGTATGATAAGCCTTGTATGATGAAAGTTGTATGATGGACGATGAACGATGTATGATGTATTGTGTATGATGTATGATATATGACGTAAGTGTTATGAAGTAAGATGTATGCTGCATGATGTATGATGAACGATGTATGGTGAACAGTTCATTTGGACGATGTATGATGAACGATGTATTATGATCGATGTATGATGACCGATGTATGATGACCGATGTATGTTGAACGATGTACGATGAACGATGTATGATGAACGATGTATGATGTCTGTTGCATGACGTCCGTTGTATGATGAACGAATAATGTTTATGATGTATGATGTTTGTTGTATGATGTATGATGTATGATGTATGATGAACGATGTACGATGGACGATGTATGATGAACGATGTATGATGAACGATGTATGATGAACGATGTATGATTAACGATGTATGATGAACGATGTATGATGAACGATGTATGATGAACGATGTATGAGGAGCGATGTAAGAGGGACGATGTAAGACGGACGTTGTACGATGAACGATGCATTGTGGACGATGTATGATGAACGATGTATGATGGACGATGTAAGATGAACGATCTATCATGAACGATGTATGATGTGCGATGTATGATGAACGATGTACGATGTACGATGTGTGATGTATGATGAACGATGTATGATGAACGAAGTATGATGAACTATATATGATGAACTACGTACTATGAACGATATACGATGAACGATGTATGATGTACGATGTATTATTAACGATGTATGATGAACGATGTGTGATGAACGATGTATGAGGAGCGCTGTAAGAGGGACGATGTATGACGGACGATGTACGATGAACGATGCATTATGGACGATGTATGATGAACGATGTATGATGGACGATGTATGATGACCGTAGTGTGATGAACGATGTATGATGGCTGTTGCATGATGACCGTAGTGTGATGAACGAATAATGTTTAGGATGTATGATGTTTGTTGTATGATGTATGATGTATGATGTATGATGAACGATGTACGATGGACGATGTATGATGAACGATGTATTATGAACGATGTATGATGAACGATGTATGATGAACGATGTTTGATGAACGATGTATAATGAACGATGTATGAGGAGCGCTGCAAGAGGGACGATGTATGACGGACGATGTACGATGAACGATGCATTGTGGACGATGTATGATGAACGATGTATGATGGACGATGTATGATGAACGATCTATAATGAACGATGAACGATGTATGATGTATTGTGTATGATGTATGATGTGTGATGTTAGAAGTATGTTGTATGATGTATGATGCATGATGCATGGTGAACGACGTATGATGAACAATGTATGATGAACGATATATGATGGACGATGTATGATGAACGATGAACGTTGTATGATGAACGCTCTATGATGAACGATGTATGATGAACGATGTATGATGAACTATGTATGATGAACAATATACTATGAACGATATACGATGAACGATGTATGATGAACGATGTATTATTAACGATGTATGATGAACGATGTATGATGAACGATTTATGATGAACGATGTATGATGTATGATGTATGATGTATGATGTATGATGTATGATGTATGGTGAACGACGTATGATGAACAATGTATGATGAACGATATATGATGGACGATGTATGATGAACGATGAACGTTGTATGATGAACGCTCTATGATGAACGATTTATGATGAACGATGTATGATGAACGATGTATGATGAACGATGTTTGATGAACGATGTATAATGAACGATGTATGAGGAGCGCTGCAAGAGGGACGATGTATGACGGACGATGTACGATGAACGATGCATTGTGGACGATGTACGATGAACGATGCATTATGGACGATGTATGATGAACGATGTATGATGGACGATGTATGATGAACGATCTATCATGAACGATGAACGATGTATGATGTATTGTGTATGATGTATGATATGTGATGTTAGAAGTATGTTGTATGATGTATGATGCATGATGTATGGTGAACGACGTATGATGAACAATGTATGATGAACGATATATGATGGACGATGTATGATGAACGATGAACGTTGTATGATGAACGCTCTATGATGAACGATGTATGATGAACGATGTATGATGAACTATGTATGATGAACAATGTACTATGAACGATATACGATGAACGATGTATGATGAACGATGTATGATGTATGATGTATTATGTATGATGTATGATGTATGATGAATGATGGATGATGTATGTTGAACGATGTATGATGAACGATGAATGATGAACGATGTATGAGGAGCGCTGTATGATGAACGATGTATGATATACGCTCTGTGATGTATGATGAACGCTGTATGATGATCGGTGTATGATGTACGATGTATGATGATCGACGTATGAGAACGATTTATGATGAACGATGTAAGATGAACGATGTATGATGGACGTCGTATGATGTACGATGTATGATCAACGATGTATGATGACGATGTGTGATGAACGATGAACGATGTATGATGTATTGTGTATGATTTATGATATATGATGTAAGAGGTATGTTGTATGATGTATGATGCATGATGTATGATGAACGATGTATGATGAACGATATATGATGGACGATGTATGATGAACGATGAACGTTGTATGATGAACGCTCTATGTTGAACGATGAATGATGAACGATGTATGATGAACGATGTATGATGTATGATGTATGATGTATGATGTATGATGTATGATGTATGATGGATGATGTATGGTGAACGATGTATGATGAACGATGAATGATGAACGATGTACGATGACCGATGCATTATAACCGATATATGATGAACGGTTTATGATGAACGATGTATGATGAACGATGTACGATGTATGATGTATGATGAACAATGTATGATGATCAATGTATGAAGGGCGATGTAAGAGGGACGATGTATGACGGACTATGTATGATGAACGATGTATTATGGACGATGTATGATGAACGGTGTATGATGGACTATGTATGATGAACGATGTATTATTAACGATGTATGATGGAAGATGTATGATGAACGATTTATGATGAACGTTGTAAGATGAACGATGTACGATGAACGATGTATGATGACCGATGTGTGATGAACTATGCATGATTAACGATGTATGATCTATGAAGTATGATGTATGTTGTATGATGTATGTTGTATGATATAAAATGAACGACGTATGATGAACGATCTAAGATGAACGGTGTATGTTGAACGATGTATGATGTACGATGTATGATGAACGATGTATCAAGGACGATGAATGATGGACGATGTACAATGAACGATGTATGATTGAGGATGTATGATGAACGATGTATGATGATCGATGTATCTTGAACGATGTATGATGAAAGATGGATTATAACCGACATATGATGAACGGTGTATGATGAACGATGTAAGATGAACGATGTATTGTGAACGATATATGATGCCCGATATATGATGAACGATGAACGATGTATGATTTATGAAGTATGATGTTCGATATATGACGTAGGATGTATGATTTATGATGAATGATGTATGATGTATGATGTATGATGTATGATGTATGATGTATGAAGTGTGATGAACGATGTATGATGACCGGTGTATGATGAACAATATGTGTGGTATGACGTACGATATATGATATGTGCTGTATGATGTATGATGAGCTATGTATGATGAACGATTAACGATGTACGATGTGTGATGATCGATGTATGATGACCGATTTATGATGATCGATATATGATGAAAGAAATATAATGAACGATGCATGACGTGTGATGTATGACGTGTGATGAATAACTAATGGTGTATGGTGTATGATGATCGATGTATGATGACAAATGTATGATGACCGATGTATGATTAACGACGTATAATGAACGATGTATGATGAACGATGTGTGATGAACGATTTATGACGCACGATGTATGATGAACGATGTATGAGGATCGATGTATGATGAACGATGTATGATGAAACATTTATGATGAACGATGAATGATGATCGATGTATGAGTATCGATCTGTGAGGAACGATGTATGATGAACGATGAATGATCACCGGTGTATTATGAGCGATGTATGATGAACGATATATAATAAACGATGTATGATGAACGATGTATAATGAACGATGTATGATGAACGATGTATGATGAACGATATATTATGAACGATGTATGATGAACGATGTATGATGACCGATGTATATTGAACGATGTATGATGAACGATGTATGATGAGCGATGTGTGATGACCGTAGTATGATCCACGCTGTACGATGAACGATGTATGGTTTATGATGTATGACATTTGTTGTATGATGTATGATGAACGATGTATTATTAGCGATGTATGAAGCACGATGTATGATGAACGATGTGTTATGTATGGTGTGTGATGTATGATGTACGATGTATGATGTATGACGCATGATGCATGATGTATGATGCATGTTGTATGACGCATGATGTATGGTGTGTGATGTATGTTGTATGAATAATGATGAACGATGAATGTTGTATGATGAACGATGTATGATGAACGATGTATGATGTACGATGTATGATGAACGATGTCTGATGAACGATGTATGATTAACGATGTATGATACACCTTGTATGATGTAAGTTGTATGATGGACGATGAACGATGTATGATGTATTGTGTATGATGTATGATATATGACGTAAGTGTTATGAAGTAAGATGTATGCTGCATGATGTATGATGAACGATGTATGGTGAACGGTTCATATGGACGATGTATGATGAACGATGTATTATGATCGATGTATGATGACCGATGTATGATGACCGATGTATGTTGAACGATGTACGATGAACGATGTATGATGAACGATGTATGATGTCTGTTGCATGACGTTCGTTGTATGATGAACGAATAATGTTTATGATGTATGATGTTTGTTGTATGATGTATGATGTATGATGTATGATGAACGATGTACGATGGACGATGTATGATGAACGATGTATGATGAACGATGTGTGATGAACGACGTATGATGAACGATGTATGATGGACGATGTATGATGAACGATGTATGATGAACGATGTATGAGGAGCGATGTAAGAGGGACGATGTAAGACGGACGTTGTACGATGAACGATGCATTATGGACGATGTATGATGAACGATGTATGATGGACGATGTAAGATGAACGATCTATCATGAACGATGTATGATGTGCGATGTATGATGAACGATGTACGATGTACGATGTGTGATGTATGATGAACGATGTATGATGAACGATGTATGATGAACGAAGTATGATGAACTATGTATGATGAACTACGTACTATGAACGATATACGATGAACGATGTATGATGTACGATGTATTATTAACGATGTATGATGAACGATGTGTGATGAACGATGTATGAGGAGCGCTGTAAGAGGGACGATGTATGACGTACGATGTACGATGAACGATGCATTATGGACGATGTATGATGAACGATGTATGATGGACGATGTATGATGACCGTAGTGTGATGAACGATGTATGATGGCTGTTGCATGATGACCGTAGTGTGATGAACGAATAATGTTTAGGATGTATGATGTTTGTTGTATGATGTATGATGTATGATGTATGATGAACGATGTACGATGGACGATGTATGATGAACGATGTATTATGAACGATGTATGATGAACGATGTATGATGAACGATGTTTGATGAACGATGTATGATGGACGATGTATGATGAACGATCTATAATGAACGATGAACGATGTATGATGTATTGTGTATGATGTATGATGTGTGATGTTAGAAGTATGTTGTACGATGTATGATGCATGATGTATGGTGAACGACATATGATGAACAATGTATGATGAACGATATATGATGGACGATGTATGATGTATGATGTATGATGTATGATGTATGATGGATGATGTATGTTGAACGATGTATGATGAACGATGAATAATGAACGATGTATGAGGAGCGCTGTATGCTGAACGATGTATGATATACGCTCTGTGATGTATGATGAACGCTGTATGATGAACGGTGTATGATGTACGATGTATGATGATCGACGTATGAGAACGATTTATTTTGAACGATGTAAGATGAACGATGTATGATGGACGTCGTATGATGTACGATGTATGATCAACGATGTATGATGACGATGTATGATGAACGATGAACGATGTATGATGTATTGTGTATGATGTATGATATATGATGTAAGAGGTATGTTGTATGATGTATGATGCATGATGTATGATGAACGATGTATGATGAACGGTGTATGATGTACGAAGTATGATGAACGATGTATGATGTACGATATATGATGAATGATGTAAGATGAACGACGTATGATGGACGATGTATGATGGACAATGTATGATCTACGATGTATGATGACAGATGTATGATGAACGATGAACTATGTATGATGTATTGTGTATGATGTATGATATGTGATGTTAGAAGTATGTTGTATGATGTATGGTGCATGATGTATGGTGAACGACGTATGATGAACGATGTATGATGAACGATATATGATGGACGATGTATGATGAACGATGAACGTTGTATGATGAACGCTCTATGTTGAACGATGTATGATGAACGATGTTTGATGAACGAGGTATGATGAACTATGTATGATTAACTATGTACTATGAACGATATACGATGAACGATGTATGATGAACGATGTATTATTAACGATGTATGATGAAAGATGTATGATGAACGATGTATGATGAACGATGTATGATGTATGATGTATGATGTATGATGTATGATGTATGATGTATGATGGATGATGGATGATGTATGGTGAACAATGTATGATGAACGATGAATGATGAACGATGTTCGATGACCGATGCATTATAACCGATATATGATGAACGGTTTATGATGAACGATGTATGATATACGCTCTGTGATGTATGATGAACGCTGTATGATGAACGGTGTATGATGTACGATGTATGATGATCGACGTATGAGAACGATCTATGATGAACGATGTAAGATGAACGATGTAAGATGAACGATGTATGATGGACGTCGTATGATGTACGATGTATGATCAACGATGTATGATGACGATGTATGATGAACGATGAACGATGTATGATGTATTGTGTATGATGTATGATATATGATGTAAGAGGTATGTTGTATGATGTATGATGCATGATGTATGATGAACGATGTATGATGAACGGTGTATGATGTACGAAGTATGATGAACGATGTATGATGTACGATATATGATGAATGATGTAAGATGAACGACGTATAATGAACGATGTATGATGAACGATGTATGATGAACGATATATTATGAACGATGTATGATGAACGATGTATGATGACCGATGTATATTGAACGATGTATGATGAACGATGTATGATGAGCGATGTGTGATGAGCGATGTGTGATGACCGTAGTATGATCCACGCTGTACGATGAACGATGTATGGTTTATGATGTATGACATTTGTTGTATGATGTATGATGAACGATGTATTATTAGCGATGTATGAAGCACGATGTATGATGAACGATGTGTTATGTATGGTGTGTGATGTATGATGTACGATGTATGATGTATGACGCATGATGCATGATGTATGATGCATGTTGTATGACGCATGATGTATGGTGTGTGATGTATGTTGTATGAATAATGATGAACGATGTATGTTTTATGATGAACGATGTATGATGAACGATGTATGATGTACGATGTATGATGAACGATGTCTGATGAACGATGTATCATGAACGATGTATGATAGACCTTGTATGATGAAAGTTGTATGATGGACGATGAACGATGTATGATGTATTGTGTATGATGTATGATATATGATGTAAGTGTTATGAAGTAAGATGTATGCTGCATGATGTATGATGAACGATGTATGGTGAACGGTTCATATGGACGTTGTATGATGAACGATGTATTATGATCGATGTATGATGACCGATGTATGATGACCGATGTATGTTGAACGATGTACGATGAACGATGTATGATGAACGATGTATGATGTCTGTTGCATGACGTCCGTTGTATGATGAACGAATAATGTTTATGATGTATGATGTTTGTTGTATGATGTATGATGTATGATGTATGATGAACGATGTACGATGGACGATGTATAATGAACGATGTATGATGAACGATGTATGATGAACGATGTATGATGAACGATGTACGATGAACGATGTATGAGGAGCGATGTAAGAGGTACGATGTAAGACGGACGTTGTACGATGAACGATGCATTATGGACGATGTATGATGAACGATGTATGATGGACGATGTAAGATGAACGATCTATCATGAACGATGTATGATGAGCGATGTATGATGAACGATGTACGATGTACGATGTGTGATGTATGATGAACGATGTATGATGAACGATGTATGATGAACGAAGTATGATGAACTATGTATGATGAACTACGTACTATGAACGATATACGATGAACGATGTATGATGTACGATTTATTATTAACGATGTATGATGAACGATGTGTGATGAACGATGTATGAGGAGCGCTGTAAGAGGGACGATGTATGACGGACGATGTACGATGAACAATGCATTATGGACGATGTATGATGAACGATGTATGATGGACGATGTATGATGGCTGTTGCATGATGACCGTAGTGTGATGAACGAATAATGTTTAGGATGTATGATGTTTGTTGTATGATGTATGATGTATGATGTATGATGAACGATGTACGATGGACGATGTATGATGAACGACGTATGATGGACGATGTATGATGGACAATGTATGATCTACGATGTATGACGACAGATGTATGATGAACGATGAACTATGTATGATGCATTGTGTATGATGTATGATATGTGATGTTAGAAGTATGTTGTATGATGTATGGTGAACGACGTATGATGAACGATGTATGATGAACGATACATGATGGACGATGTATGATGAACGATGAACGTTGTATGATGAACGCTCTATGTTGAACGATGTATGATGAACGATGTATGATGAACTATGTATGATGAACTATGTACTATGAACGATATACGATGAACGATGTATGATGAACGATGTATTATTAACGATGTATGATGAACGATGTATGATGAACGATGTATGATGAACGATGTATGATGTATGATGTATGATGTATGATGTATGATGTATGATGTATGATGGATGATGTATGTTGAACGATGTATGATGAACGATGAATGATGAACGATGTATGAGGAGCGCTGTATGATGAACGATGTATGATATACGCTCTGTGATGTATGATGAACGCTGTATGATGAACGGTGTATGATGTACGATGTATGATGATCGACGTATGAGAACGATTTATGATGAACGATGTAAGATGAACGATGTATGATGGACGTCGTATGATGTACGATGTATGATCAACGATGTATGATGACGATGTATGATGAACGATGAACGATGTATGATGTATTGTGTATGATGTATGATATATGATGTATGAGGTATGTTGTATGATGTATGATGCATGATGTATGATGAACGATGTATGATGAACGGTGTATGATGTACGAAGTATGATGAACGATGTATGATGTACGATATATGATGAATGATGTAAGATGAACGACGTATGATGGACGATGTATGATGGACAATGTATGATCTACGATGTATGATGACAGATGTATGATGAACGATGAACTATGTATGATGCATTGTGTATGATGTATGATATGTGATGTTAGAAGTATGTTGTATGATGTATGGTGCATGATGTATGGTGAACGACGTATGATGGACGATGTATGATGAACGATGAACGTTGTATGATGAACGCTCTATGTTGAGCGATGTATGATGGACGATGTATCATGAGCGATGTATGATGAACTATGTATGATGAACTATGTACTATGAACGATATACGATGAACGATGTATGATGAACGATGTATTATTAACGATGTATGATGAAAGATGTATGATGAACGATGTATGATGAACGATGTATGATGTATGATGTATGATGTATGATGTATGATGTATGATGTATGATGGATGAAGTATGGTGAACAATGTATGATGAACGATGAATGATGAACGATGTACGATGACCGATGCATTATAACCGATATATGATGAACGGTTTATGATGAACTATGTATGATGAACGATGTACGATGTATGATGTATGATGAACAATGTATGATGATCGATGTATGAAGGGCGATGTAAGAGGGACGATGTATGACGGACTATGTATGATGAACGATGTATTATGGACGATGTATGATGAACGATGTATGATGGACGATGATGTATGATGACCGATGTATATTGAACGATGTATGATGAACGATGTATGATGAGCGATGTGTGATGAGCGATGTGTGATGACCGTAGTATGATCCACGCTGTACGATGAACGATGTATGGTTTATGATGTATGACATTTGTTGTATGATGTATGATGAACGATGTATTATTAGCGATGTATGAAGCACGATGTATGATGAACGATGTGTTATGTATGGTGTGTGATGTATGATGTACGATGTATGATGTATGACGCATGATGCATGATGTATGATGCATGTTGTATGACGCATGATGTATGGTGTGTGATGTATGTTGTATGAATAATGATGAACGATGAATGTTGTATGATGAACGATGTATGATGAACGATGTATGATGTACGATGTATGATGAACGATGTCTGATGAACGATGTATGATGAACGATGTATGATAAACCTTGTATGATGAGAGTTGTATGATGGACGATGAACGATGTATGATGTAATGTGTATGATGTATGATATATGATGTAAGTGGTATGAAGTAATATGTATGCCTCATGATGTATGATGAACGATGTATTGTGAACGGTTCATATGGACGATGTATGATGAACGATGTATTATGATCGATGTATGATGACCGATGTATGATGACCGATGTATGTTGAACGATGTACGATGAACGATGTATGATGAACGATGTATGATGTCTGTTGCATGACGTCCGTTGTATGATGAACGAATAATGTTTATGATGTATGATGTTTGTTGTATGATGTATGATGTATGATGTATGATGAACGATGTACGATGGACGATGTATGATGAACGATGTATGATGAACGATGTATGATGAACGATGTATGATGAACGATGTATGATGAACGATGTATGAGGAGCGATGTAAGAGGGACGATGTAAGACGGACGTTGTACGATGAACGATGCATTATGGACGATGTATGATGAACGATGTATGATGGACGATGTAAGATGAACGATCTATCATGAACGATGTATGATGAGCGATGTGTGATGAACGATGTACGATGTACGATGTGTGATGTATGATGAACGATGTATGATGAACGGTGCATGATGTACGATTTATGATGAACGACGTATGATGAACGATTTATGTGAAGGATGTAAGATGAACGATGTATGATGGACGTTGTATGATGAACGATGTATGATCAACGATGTATGATGACCGATGTATGATGAACGCTAAACGATGTATGATGTATTGTGTATGAAGTATGATATATGATGTAAGAGGTATGTTGTATGATGTATGATGAACGATGTATGATGAACGATGTATGATGTACTATGTATGATGAACTATTTACTATGAACGATATACGATGAACGATGTATGATGAACGATGTATTATTAACGATGTATGATGAACGATGTATGATGAACGATTTATGATGAACGATGTATGATGTATGATGTATGATGTATGATGAATGATGTATGATGTATGATGGATGATGTATGGTGAACGATGTATGATGAACGATGAATGATGAACGATGTACGATGACCGATGCATTATAACCGATATATGATGAACGGTTTATGATGAACGATGTATGATGAACGATGAACGTTGTATGATGAACGCTCTATGTTGAACGATGTATGATGAACGATGTAAGATGAACGATGTATGATGTACGATGTATGATGAACGATGTGTGAGGTCCGATGTTTGATTACCGATGTATGTTGAACTATGTATGATGTACGATGTATGCTCTATGATGAATGATGTACGTTGTATGATGTATGATGTACGATGTATGATCAACGACGCATGATGAACGATGTACGATGAACGGTGTATGATGAACGATGGATGATGAACGTTGTATAATGAACGATGTATGATGAACGATGTATGATGAACGATGTATGATGCACGATGTATGATGACCGACGTATGATGAACGATGTATGATGAGCGATGTAAGAGGAACTGTGTATGATGAACGATGTGTGTTGAACGGTATATGATGACCGATGTATGATGAACGATGTATTAGGTACGATTTATGATGGACGATGTATGATGAGCGATGTATGATGAGCGATGTAAGATGAACGGTGTATGATGAACGATGTATGCTGAACGATGTAGGATGCACGATATATGATGACCGATGTATGATGAACGATGTATGATGAGCGATGTAAGATGAACGGTGTATGGTGGACAGTGTATAATGAACGATGGATGATGAACGTTGTGTTATGAACGATGTATGATGAACGATGTATGATGAACGATGTATGATGCACGATGTATGGTGACCGATGTATGATGAACGATGTATGATTAGCGATGTAAGATGAACGGTGTATGATGAACGATGTGTGTTGAACGATGTATGATGCACGATGTATGATGACCGATGTATGATGAACGATGTATGATGTGCGATGTAAGATGAACGGTGTATGATGGACGGTGTATAATGAACGATGGATGATGAACGTTGTATTATGAACTATGTATGATGAACGATGTATGATGAACGATGTATGATGCACGATGTATGATGACCGATGTATGATGAACGATGTATGATGAGCGATGTAAGATGAACGGTGTATGATGAACGATGTATGATGAGCGATGTAAGAGGAACGGTGTATGATGACCGATGTATGATGAACGATGTATGATGTGCGATGTAAGATGAACGGTGTATGATGGACGGTGTATAATGAACGATGGATGATGAACGTTGTATTATGAACTATGTATGATGAACGATGTATGATGAACGATGTATGATGCACGATGTATGATGACCGATGTATGATGAACGATGTATAATGAGCGATGTAAGATGAACGGTGTATGATGAACGATGTATGATGAGCGATGTAAGAGGAACGGTGTATGATGGACGATGTACGTTGAACGGTATATGATGACCGATGTATGATGAACGATGTATGAGGTACGATTTATGATGGACGATGAATGATGAACGATGTATGATGAGCGATGTAAGATGAACGGTGTATGATGAACTATGTATGTTGAACGATGTAGGATGCACGATGTATGATGACCGATGTATGATGAACGATGTATGATGAGCGATGTAAGATGAACGGTGTATGATGGACAGTGTATAATGAACGATGGATGATGAACGTTGTGTTATGAACGATGTATGATGAACGATGTATGATGAACGATGTATGATGCACGATGTATGATGACCGATGTATGATGAACGATGTATGATTAGCGATGTAAGATGAACGGTGTATGATGAACGATGTATGTTGAACGATGTATGATGCACGATGTATGATGAACGATGTATGATGTGCGATGTAAGATGAACGGTGTATGATGGACGGTGTATAATGAACGATGGATGATGAACGTTGTGTTATGAACTATGTATGATGAACGATGTATGACGAACGATGTATGATGCACGATGTATGATGACCGATGTATGATGAACGATGTATGATGAGCGATGTAAGATGAACGGTGTATGATGAACGATGTATGTTGAACGATGTATGATGTACGATGTATGATGAACGATGTATGATGAACGCTCTATGGGGGACGGTGTATGATGAACGATGTATGATGAAAGATGTATGATGAACTATGTATGATGGACGATTTATGATGGACGATGTATGATGAACGATGTATGATGAGCGATGTAAGATGAACGGTGTATGATGAACGATGTATGTTGAACGATGTAGGATGCACGATGTATGATGACCGATGTATGATGAACGATGTATGATGAGCGATGCAAGATGAACGGTGTATGATGGACAGTGTATAATGAACGATGGATGATGAACGTTGTGTTATGAACGATGTATGATGAACGATGTATGATGAACGATGTATGATGCACGATGTATGATGACCGATGTATGATGAACGATGTATGATTAGCGATGTAAGATGAACGGTGTATGATGAACGATGTATGTTGAACGATGTATGATGCACGATGTATGATGCCCGATGTATGATGAACGATGTATGATGTGCGATGTAAGATGAACGGTGTATGATGGACGGTGTATAATGAACGATGGATGATGAACGTTGTATTATGTACTGTGATGATGAACGATGTATGATGAACGATGTATGATGCACGATGTATGATGACCGATGTATGATGAACGATGTATGATGAGCGATGTAAGATGAACGGTGTATGATGAACGATGTATGTTGTACGATATATGATGAACGATGTATGATGAACGATGTATGAGGTACGATTTATGATGGACGATGTATAATGAAAGATGTATGATGTATGATGTATGATGTATGATGCATGATGTTTGAAGTATGATGTATGATGTACGATGTATGATGAACGATGAACGTTGTATGATGTATGATCCGTGATTTATGAAGTACGATATATGATGTATGATGTATGTGGTATGATGAACGATGTATGATGAGCGATGTATCATTAACGATGTATGATGGACGATGTATGATGAACGAAGTATGATGAACGATGTATGAGGAACGACTTATGATGGACGATGCATAATGAACGATGTATGACGTACGATGTATGCTGTATGATGAATAACGTATGATGTATTATGTATGTTGTATGATGAACGAAGTATGATGAACGATATGTGATGAACGATGTATGTTGTATGACATATGATGTAAGATATATGATGTATGATGTATTATGCAGGATGAGTGATGTATGATGCATGATGTATGATGCATGATGTATGAAGTATGATGTATGATGTGTGATATAAGATGAACGATGAACTTTGTATGATGTATGATCTGTGATTTATGATGTATGATATATGATGTATGATGTATGTTGTATGATGAACGATGTATGATGTACGATGTGTGATGGACGATGTATGGAGTATGACGTATGATGTATGATGTATGACGCATGATGTATGATGTATGATGCATGATGTATGATGTATGATGCATGATGTATGATGTGTGATGTATGATGTATGTTTAATGATGAACTATCAATGTTTTATGATGAACGATGAATGATGAACGATGTATGATGAACGATGTATGATGAACGATGTATGATGAACGATGTCTGATGAACGATGTATGATGAACGATTTATGATTAACGGTGTATGATGAAAGATGTATGATGGACGATGAACGATGTATGATGTATTGTGTAGGATGTATGATATATATTGCAAGTGGTATGATGTAAGATGTATGCTGCATGATGTATGATGAACGATGTATGATGAACGATTTATATGGACGATGTATGATAAACGATGTATTATAAACGATGTATGATGAACGATGTATGATGTACGATGTATGATGAACGATGTATGATGAACGCTCTATGGTGGACGGTGTATGATGAACGATGTATGATGAAAGATGTATGATGAACTATGTATGTTGGACGATGAGTGAGGACCGATGTATGATGAACTATGTATGATGAACTATGTACTATGAACGATATACGATGAACGATGTATGATGAACGATGTATTATTAACGATGTATGACGAACGACATATGATGAACGATATATGATGTACGATATATGATCTATGATGAATGATGTATGTTGTATGTTGTATGTTGTATGATGTATGATGATCGACATATGATGAACGAAGTATGATGGACGATGTATGATGAACGATGTATGATTGAGGATGTATGATGTACGATGTATGATGAATGTTGTAGGATGAGCGATGTATGATGACCGATGAATTATGAGCGATGTATGATGAACGATGAATGATCAACGATGTATGATGACCGATGGATTATAACCGATATATGATGAACGGTTTATGAAGAACGATGTATGATGAACGATGTATGGTGAACGATGAATGATGCAAGATATATGATGAACGATGAACGATGTATGATGTATGATGTATTATGTTTGATATATGATATAAGATGTATGATGAATGATGTATGATGTATGTTATATGATGTATGATGAATGATGTATGATGTATGAAGTATGATGAACTATGTATGATGACCGGTGTATGATGAACGATATGTGTGGTATGACGTACGATATATGATATGTGCTGTATGATGTATGATGAACGATGTATGATTAACGTTTTATGATGAACGATGAATGATGTGCGATGTATGAGTATCGATGTATGAGGAACGATGTATGATGAACGACGTATGATGACCGGAGTATGATAACCGATGTGTGATGAACGATGTATAATAAACCATGCATGATGAACGATGTATGTGGGGCGATGTATGATGACTGTTGAGTGATGAACGTTGTAAGATGAACGATGTATGGTATATGATGTATGATGACTGTTGTATGATTTATGATGTATGATGTATGATGGACGATGCATGATGAACGATGTATGATGAACAATGTATGATGATCATCGTATGGGGGGCGATGTAAGAAGGACGATGTATGTCGGACTATGTATGATGAACGATGTATTATGGACGATGTATGATGAACGATGTATGATGACCGATGTATGATGAACGAAGAACGATGTATGATGTATTGTGTATGATGTATGATATATGATGTAAGAGGTATGTTGTATGATGTATGATGCATGATGTATGATGAACGATGTATGATGAACGGTGTATGATGTACGATGTATGATGAACGATGTATGATGTACGACCTATGATGAACGATGTAAGATGAACGACGTACGGTGGACGATGCATGGTGGACAATATATGATCTACGATGTATGATGACCGATGTATGATAAACCATGTATGATGAGAGTTGTATGATGGACGATGAACGATGTATGATGTAATGTGTATGATGTATGATATATGATGTAAGTGGTATGAAGTAATATGTATGCCTCATGATGTATGATGAACGATGTATGGTGAACGGTTCATATGGACGATGTATGATGAACGATGTATTATGATCGATGTATGATGACCGATGTATGATGACCGATGTATGACGAACGATGTACGATGAACGATGTATGATGAACGATGTATGATGTCTGTTGCATGACGTCCGTTGTATGATGAACGAATAATGTTTATGATGTATGATGTTTGTTGTATGATGTATGATGTATGATGTATGATGAACGATGTACAATGGACGATGTATGATGAACGATGTATGATGAACGATGTATGATGAACGATGTATGATGAACGATGTATGATGAACGATGTATGAGGAGCGATGTAAGAGGGACGATGTAAGACGGACGTTGTACGATGAACGATGCATTATGGACGATGTATGATGAACTATGTATGATGGACGATGTAAGATGAACGATCTATCATGAACGATGTATGATGAGCGATGTATGATGAACGATGTATGATGAACGATGTATTATTAACGATGTATGATGGAAGATGTATGATGAACGATTTATGATGAACGTTGTAAGATGAACGATGTACGATGAACGATGTATGATGACCGATGTATGATGAACTATGCACGATGAACGATGTATGATCTATGAAGTATGATGTATGTTGTATGATGTATGTTGAATGATATAAAATGAACGTATGATGAACGATGTAAGATGAACGGAGTATGTTGAACGATGTATGATGTCCGATGTATGATGAACGATGTATCAAGGACGATGAATGATGGACGATGTACAATGAACGATGTATGATTGAGGATGTATGATGAACGATGTATGATGATCGATGTATCTTGAACGATGTATGATGAAAGATGGATTATAACCGACATATGATGAACGGTGTATGATGAACGATGTATGATGAACGATGTATTGTGAACGATATATGATGCCCGATATATGATGAACGATGAACGATGTATGATGTATGAAGTATGATGTTCGATATATGACGTAAGATGTATGATTTATGATGAATGATGTATGATGTATGATGTATGATGTATGATGTATGATGTATGAAGTGTAATGAACGATGTATGATGACCGGTGTATGATGAACAGTATGTGTGGTATGACGTACGATATATGATATGTGCTGTATGATGTATGATGAGCTATGTATGATGTACGATGAACGATGTACGATGTGTGATGATCGATGTATGATGACCGATTTATGATGATCGATATATGATGAAAGAAGTATAATGAACGATGCATGACGTGTGATGTATGACGTGTGATGAATAACTAATGGTGTATGGTGTATGATGATCGATGTATGATGACAAATGTATGATGACCGATGTATGATTAACGACGTATAATGAACGATGTATGATGAACGATGTGTGATGAACGATTTATGATGCACGATTTATGATGAACGATGTATGAGGATCGATGTATGATGAACGATGTATGATGAAAGATTTATGATGAACGATGAATGATGATCGATGTATGAGTATCGATATGTGAGGTACGATGTATGATGAACGATGAATGATCACCGGTGTATTATGAGCGATGTATGATGAACGATATATAATAAACGATGTATGATGAACGACGTATAATGAACGATGTATGATGAACGATGTATGATGAACGATATATTATGAACGGTGTATGATGAACGATGTATGATGACCGATGTATATTGAACGATGTATGATGAACGATGTATGATAGGCGATGTGTGATGACCGTAGTATGATCCACGCTGTACGATGAACGATGTATGGTTTATGATGTATGACATTTGTTGTATGATGTATGATGAACGATGTATTATTAGCGATGTATGAAGCACGATGTATGATGAACGATGTGTTATGTATGGTGTGTGATGTATGATGTACGATGTATGATGTATGACGCATGATGCATGATGTATGATGCATGTTGTATGACGCATGATGTATGGTGTGTGATGTATGTTGTATGAATAATGATGAACGATGAATGTTGTATGATGAACGATGTATGATAAACGATGTATGATGTACGATGTATGATGAACGATGTCTGATGAACGATGTATGATTAACGATGTATGATACACCTTGTATGATGTAAGTTGTATGATGGACGATGAACGATGTATGATGTATTGTGTATGATGTATGATATATGACGTAAGTGTTATGAAGTAAGATGTATGCTGCATGATGTGTGATGAACGATGTATGGTGAACGGTTCATACGGACGATGTATGATGAACGATGTATTATGATCGATGTATGATGACCGATGTATGATGACCGATGTATGTTGAACGATGTACGATGAACGATGTATGATGAACGATGTATGATGTCTGTTGCATGACGTTCGTTGTATGATGAACGAATAATGTTTATGATGTATGATGTTTGTTGTATGATGTATGATGTATGATGTATGATGAACGATGTACGATGGACGATGTATGATGAACGATGTATGATGAACGATGTATGATGAACGACGTATGATGAACGATGT
>JAUCRC010000052.1:0-135377 GCA_032399595.1 Tetragonula carbonaria
CAGTTTTAGACAAAATTACTCTTTCATACATCAGTTACAGCGTGTCACAGAGCACATCATAATAGAAAAAAAAAAGAAAATATTGTAGTATCAAAATTATTATAATGTGTAGTTATATTTTTAGTTACTTTTACTTCTAATAGAAGGCCTGATTGAGATGCGTGAACGAAAAGTATGAACGTGTGATGTGAGAAGCACAGCGTTGGCATCCAGCGCTATTCTCTTTGAAAAGAAGAAACTCGTGCGAGCGAAAAAAGAGTCAGGACGTGAAAGAGCGTAAAAGAGCGTTATATAAGAATTACAATGGTCAAAAAGAGTAGTCATTTGTGTTGTATAAAAGAATTAATTGTGTCGTTTGAGTTTATTTGAATTATTGTTGTCTGTGTTGTTTATCTTGTGTTTATTATTTGTTGTTTTGTTTCCGTTTTCTTTGTTATTTAATATAATAAACGTCATTTAAATTATATCACTACAATATCAATTTATATTACTGGGCATTTGATTCAGTTTGGTATAGTACTTTACTGACAAAACTACATGTAATAAATATTTCTTCTTCACTTATCAACTTATAATAATCAGCTACCTTCACACCAGGAAAATAAACTCGACACTAAGAAACGTCGCAGATGTTCCACAAGGATTTTTGTCCTCTTCTCTTTATCTTATACATAATGACTCATCCACAGCCCAAAATATACATATTATGTATGCTATTTATGCAGACAAATTTATGCAGAGCCCACAAAATGCTACCTCATATATACAAAATCAGTCTACAAGAATACTTCAAAAATTAGAAATTAACTTTTCCAAACAAAGACAAGCAATTACTTCCTTAATGAAGAAAAACATATCTTTGAATTTAATAAAATTCGCAGATCAAATTAACCTCACCGTTAAATACCTGGGAGACATTCTCGTCTCTAAAATTACTTGAGCTCCTGCAATAAAAAAAGGAATCAGTTTATCTTACATTTCGCAGACTTTAACCCATCATCTCCAGAAATAACAAACAAAAGATAAACATAAAATTAAGTCTTTATGAAACATTTATTAGCCCCATCATTACTTATGCGCATCAAATTTGGGCAATTGCTGCAAAAAGACACATTAATAAAATACAAAGGATACAAAATAAATTTCTCTGCATCATACTGAATAATCGTAAGAAATTTACGACACTCCAATTAGAAAACTACATGCCACTAGTGACATTCCAACTATCCAGAGTTGCATGTGGACAGTAACTCTTTAACAACAATATATCACCCATAACATCACAACCTATTCATCAGTAACACTGGAAAATATAACGTCACCAACATCCCACTGAAAATAAAGACCAGATAATAAACACTGGAATATAAAGTTCCCAAAACAAGCAATAACTCACGTAGCTGCCAATCAATTTCACACACACTCAGGACCTTGAACCAGCAACGCAGGCTTTTTGGAAATTTTTTCCTGCAATGAAGGTCAACAAGAAATACACGTACAACACTTCCCAGCTACTAGCCAAACTAGATTTTTATATTAAATGCAGGTTATAGGGGAATGCTACTCCAGGGACTGCAATAAACAAACTCAACGAAGTTGAAAAAAAAAATCTCAATTCACTTCTCATCACTACAGGAACAGTCTCCCTCACAGAACTATTTAGTAGAACGAGACAACACTTCCACTCTGGAATTTATAGATGTAAAAATGTTACAATACTGGCTTGCTGCAATGCTAAGCTATTTCTGCCTTCGGATCCTTTCTGCTGCGCTTATACATTCTTTCCTTTTCGTACTTTAGTTCCTGGTCAAAGTACCTAATTTCTAACAACGTCTCTATAATTCTGACGCTCAAGCAAATTACGGATTCTTAACCCATTTCAAAGCGTGTTACATTAAGTCGTAACATAACTACTTAAAATTGTAAATCAATTACTTGAAACACACTGAGTCGTGCTTATCCCACGTGGAACACAACTCAACAATAATATTTGTATTTTCGCATAAATCGAAAATTATTAACAACAAATAATTTTTCACGATAGAAAAAGCAAGAAAAATGACAGAACTAGAAAGCAACGTGCAAGTATTTTAGATTAAGATTACATTTATATTGGCACAAAGCAATGCTCAATAACAGCGTCGTGTACGAGTTACAAATATTTCACAATTTTCGGACAAGCCGTTTCCGTGTATTATACAAAATAAATGCTAATTTAACTTTAACTCCGCTCATTTCTAATTTCTGATAAGAAATGTTCAAGTTTTCTGAAATGCAATGTATTCTCAGATACTATAATGTACAGTAAAGATAAATATTATAATAGATATAACGGCACATCTTATTTGTTCACATTGAAGATGTGAACATGATGTAATTAGGTTATTGTGCTCCGTGCAAGTATTACAATGTCGCGACAGCTTTAGGTTTTTAATTGCAAATTTACTCATTGGACATTACGTCATTAGAAATAAAAATCGCTACGAATATATGATAGATAAAAATTTCAAAGATTGATTTGAACACACGCAGATACACATATTGAATATTTTAGCCGAAAATTGTAACACATTTACTTGATGTGCGAATTAATTATATACATACAGATGTTTTTAGCATTATTTGAAGTATCCAAAGAAGAATATCCAACACGAGTCGCGATTATATCAATAAAAAGAACATAACAGTAGCAAAAGTTATTTATTAAATGCCTAGACTCGTGAATCATTCACGGATTAATGTTAAATTCAAATATCATATTCACTTGTCGTGTTATGATAAATCTTTTTATATGCAATACTGGATAACTGATGTTTGTGAATTGTGTGATATACTGGCAGTTATATTTTGCATTTCATATGTGCTCGCAGTTTCATCTACACTAATAGTTAAGGCCAAGGGTACGTAACACTTATGACACAGATATGCTCCAACCTAGCGTGGCAAATTAGGAATTTGACCACTTTACAAACTCCAAACAAGGCGTCTCATAAATTTGAGACAGCCTCAAGTGCAATGAAATCTTCCGCAACATAGAGATCATCATGTCATAACAAATGCGTACTCGAAAGACTGTATATGCAACGAAATCATTTTCAAAAGACAATCGTTTTTAGAAATGCTGCCTCACTTTCATGGGCGGCGATGGGAAATTTTGGAAACTTTCCTCCATATTTTCTTATTGATCTTAACACGTACACCGCTCTACAACTCCTCTGTTGAAAAGGATAATCTACTTGATAAAAGGGGACATTGAATCAAATCAGTTGTCACAGATAAAAAGTATAAAGACGTTAGGTACGCAGTTAGTACAGTTCTGACTAATCAGAATGGTTAAACAGTTAATCAAAGACAGGAAATTATAGTAGAAGTTAACAAATAAATCATACGAGTAACAAGATGCATCGTAGTTATTCATTTCCCACATCAGTGGATAGTCTTTCGAACTTCAAGAAATATAAGCAAAGATATACGATTGGCAACAGCCGTGACTGTCCTTAACACTAATTTTTTAAACTTCTGTTTCCGTCATTTTCTAATTTCTCTTTACTCCATTAAATCTATAATGTAAATAGTATAATTGTTAATGACTGTAAACATCATAAAATTTTTTTTTATACGTCTTTGTCCGATAATAAAAACAGTAGTGAGTAAGTAGTAGTAAATGAAAATGTATAGTCGTTCATTTTAAAAATGAATTTAAACTCTATAAATTTATATAATAATATCAGAAAACACTATTTCAAATATGTATCAACGATGATATGACAAAACTTATTACACGACGAAATATATTAACAAACACCAGCTTAAGTTAACTTTTCCTTGTTTTCGTTGCAAATTTTTAGCATTTTATATATAAACTTTATATATTAACAATATGTTAGGAAAGAAACAGTACTCACTTACAAGCTGCATACGAGTTGAAAATAGTTGAAGTACAAATAGTGTGAAAATATTTATTCACATTGAACAATGGACATATGAAAAATTACACAACAAATTAAAGTAAACAAAAAACACAATATAAATAACACAACATGTTTATTTCTAAAATAACAATTGCATATCAATTAACCGCATTTCAATAGCTTCATATGTACATATTTGTAAGAATACCGTATATATGTACATAACTATAAGAATGCCGTATATATGTATTAGATTATTAAGAATCTTCATTGTCGCTGGAAATTCATAACTAAGTTTAGGCATCATTTAAATAATATATATTTTGAAAATTAGGAGCTGAATAATATATTATCTTATTCAGCTAAATGTAATCTAATGTAACTATGCATTGGTTTATTGGAATACGAATATCCTATCTAAACTATTTTGTATTTTATATTTGATTCAATTTTTATTCAAACAGTTTCCCAAATATCTTCTAACTTGTACGGCAGTACGGTCAATAAATAATTATAATTATTTATGTCTATAATAATTCATAGTTCTATTTAAATAATCGAATTCCAATCGAAGTCAAATAGGAAGTTATTTGAAAATGTCGACTTATTTTAATTTGACCCTATGCAAGTAAAATTATTATTCCTGTGTTATTTCTAAAATAACAATAATAAATTAGTTGAAATACATAATTTGAAATTATTAGTTTACACTGTATTTTAGACAAATTGTGCTCAAGCCAGTTCCTAATAAATGTACATACTTGATCTGACAGATGAGCGGGGAGTACTTCGTGCGGAAGTATCACTTTGCATTTAACGATGTTAACACATACACGAATTATATCGTCACTATTTGTACAACTAATATTTCACATAAGATTAAGGCATCCTTCTTTCAAACGCTCTTATTGAATTATACTTATTTTATTGATATTTGTTAAAGTATGACAGAACACAGAATCGTATAATCGACTCGAGAATTACCAACATTAAACGAGTTACTAGCACAATCACCTAAAGTAGAATTTTATGTAAGAAAATGATTGGAACTGTTTGAATTTGCGAATCGAAGCTTGGTCGGAGCAGCGTTTTCGAGCTTCTTTCGTATACGTCTTTCTCGTCCAAGGTTTGAAACGTGACTGTGCATTCGATCGATCAGTTGCCGAGGTATACGACCCCTGACATTGAATGTACGTGAAAATATAGAGAGTGGTGGCAAAGATAGATGATTGGTTGCTTTGTTATTTTCAAGCGTTGCCAAGGTGAATAATTTAATCAATAGTGAAAAAAATATATTTGGGAACAAAATTAGGTTCCATTTTTTTGCTGCGGATGAAAAAAATAATATTGAACAAAAGTAAATTGTAGTTTCGGGGGAAAAAAATCACAAAAATTTAATTTTAAATAATAATTGAAAAAGGAACGTATTAAGAAATAAGGAATCGTACTTCAAAATATTCGTAATATTAAAAAACAGTTTGTATTAATTAAAATGTTTCCATTATGAATTTGTGTACCCTACCTACCATTGACTGCAACATTGAGAGTAAATTTGAATAAAATTTGTTATTAGTGGTTAAGTTACGATTTTAATTGTAATCGTATTATTTCCTTCAGAAATAGAGGAACTTAAGTATAAGAAATTAATTAAATAAATGATATGTTCAAAATTACGACTAGCTAAATATGGTCATACAAGTGTTTAATATTAACTATCCATAATATTTAGGAATATGATGACCACGTGAATAATAGTATTCATAATGCTATTGAAAATTTCCAGTCCACTATTCATACGTGATACTGATTTGGAAAATTCGATAAAAGGAGTTTCTAAATATATAATAATATATTTATTGTAATAATTAATAAATATTCTAATTATTATTAATTATTATCAATCGCTAACTGAATATATTGATGAAAGCCAGTCAAATATTGCAGTCAAAAGATAAGGGTTAGATTTGAATTAGTTGAATTTATTCAACCGCGGTAAGACTATACTTCTGTCACCTGTCAGTAATTTAAAAATTTTTTCCACCGATAAGATGCAAACTTCCAACCATTAATCAAATTCTTAATCTCAGATCACCTGACTTATTCTCAAAATTAGCAGTTAGCAGATTCAACGACCCAGGTCCGTGCATACGGCCCCCACTCGTTGCACATCCAATATTATAAAAGAACCTAAACGCCCAATAAAGTCTCAGTCTTAAATTATAACTCAAAATTCACTCTTTATTACCTTGAATCGTTCTGGAATTGATGTGAATTGTGTTAATGGAGTTTTATTTGTTTTAAAGTCTAATCATTTTTTCCTTTTTCATTTCATAAAACTTAACAGTTTGTTTAGTGAATCATATTATGAAGAAATTAATTAAATAAATTATCACATGTGAAATTTATACACTTGTTCTCATTTTTTATTAAATTTACCTCCGTCAACGTGACGCTTCCATGGACGCATAAATATAGGCATCGTTTAATATACGCAAACATAACTATCATTATAATGATTCTGTTTTTGTGAATGTCTCAGAAACTAAAATAACCGATATTTTCGAGAGAAGAAAGTTGTTCAGACTGATGATTTCTAGAACATTTCTACATTTGAAGATTTTCAAAAGCCGTGCGAACAACCATACTAGTGAGTAATCCACTTAAATGAGATCTAATAACTCTGTTTAACTTGTCCTCAAAAACGTAGGTAAAATATATTAATAAAAGTATTCAATAGTAAGCAGGCGAAAATATGAAAATAATTTTTTGAGATGATTTCTTTACACGTGGAGAGATTTCGAAGATTTCAAGGTCTGCTCCACTTTTTTAAACATAATGACATAATTTTTTATACACTAATTGATGCTTCATAACGTTCTCTAAAATATAATTAAAAGTATAAAAGTATTAACTTATGTACGTCGAAAAATTGTTAGTTTACGATTTTATATATTAATTTTAATCCTGTAAAATTTATGCATTAAAGAGACAGTATAAATACAAGGACAGTACATATACAAGAATTGAGTAGAATTCTTAAAAAATTTCGAAAGAAATAAATTTAATGCTAACTGTGTATATATTGTGTACCAATCCAAAAAACTGGAAAAGTTTTACACACAAAAAAATGAAATATATATATGCAATGAGATTCTGAATTATTCCACCTATATCAGGAAATATGTAAGATAGAATTGTGCATTTCAACCACGATCGAACGTGCAACGTAATTTTGCTGCTGGAAATCATAATGAATATTTTTCATAAAAGAAAACATTATTTTATTGTGAATCATTACACGCTGGTTTGTTATTTGCTGCTATGAATGAACTATACGAATTTGTATGTGACATTAATGCTCAGAATAGAACCGAAATATGCTGATCAACTGATTTTGAATTTTTAATGTTACTGAAAAATCTGTTTGCGAGCAGTGAGCCTCGAGATTTTACGTTTACGTCACTTCTGTAAAGGAAGAGTTTTTGTTGTGCTTGGTGAGTGAGCTAAGAAATAAGAGATTCGCTAATTTACAAGTTGAGTTTCACGTCACTAATACAAGGATAACGATGTTTATTGATCGTAATCGTAAAACGTCGCAACTACGCAGATATATGATGCGTTATATTGAAGAGCAAAGAAAATTCTAAATTTTCAAGTAATCCCAGAAAATTAGACGTTCCTCTTACAGTAAACGACTAAAAAAACGTAATATGATACACGAATGGAAAAACCTCAAACACACAAATAATAGGAAATCATAAAACCTTGTATAAGCATTTTCCGCGACTTAACAAATATTTGAAAAAGAAATAAGAAAATCTCCAATTCAAACTTTTTTTTTCTCTTAAAGAGCACGAAAAGAAATATCGTTCAGAAGAATCATGAACATCAATATTTGTCGTTTAAAACTACGTTCTGGCACATTTTTTGTATCAGTGTATCATCACGATATGAAAAAATGTAGATATTGAGATGAGCAAAATAAAAAAAAAAACACTTTATACATATACAATAACTACTATTAATATTCGGACACTAAATATAAAATATATAAGAAGAGCTTTCGTAATATAAAGCCTCTATTTTTCGTTCATTTCTTTCGATTCATCCTTCATTTCGTTCTTAAAAAGTTTTTACATCATGTAGTGGTTGGGTACAGTGATTGGGTAAGTGAAGATACTGATTATTTCTTCCTGCTTCACATAAAAAAATATACGTATATTGCACCCGTGGAAGACTTATTACTTACAGTAGAAAGTATTTGTAACCTGAAAATTTTCAAACAAGCCTTATTATAATTAATGTTTATTAAATAATTTTTGAAAAGGATGACTCTGTACATATTCTATAGAATGTATGTCATAAAAAAATATCATTCGTTTGCAAATTTGCAAAACTGACAAAAAGAATTATTAAATCAGCAGGAATGTACAAGCAGAAAGTATTCGTACAGCTTTTATGGTATACTTGATATAAGAGAATTTCTTATGTTTAAAAAGTTAATTTATGTTGCAAACGTCGTATAATTATTTTGTAATAATGATTAATTATATCAATGTACTCAGAATAATTATTTTTTTGCCATTAAAATTTATTATTGATTTGTCGTACAATTTCACGAACACTTTCCGCTCGTGTATTTCTGCTGATTTAATAATTCTTTTTCCAGAATACTCCAAATACGTATAGATTAATTCTTTGTAAAATTTATTTAATAAACAATAATTATATAAAGAATTGTTTGAAATTCATCAGTGTTTGAATACTTTCTACATCCACTATATTGCAATTAATAGCATTTATGTGTTGCAGCATCGAAAGTTCTTCATAAAATTGTAAGAATGATATCAAAAAGTTCAGACCAAATAATAAGTGATATATAATGTATTTACATTACTGTTAACAGGCTGACATAAACCTAACCTAACAAATACGTTAAACAACATAACATCATATATACATACATTTAGAGCTCTTTGCATATGTAAAACTTCGCTGAAAAATTAATCTAAATCTATAAATTCTGTTTATATAATTTTTTATATCAATTATGCCAGTAAACGAGTTGGAAGGTTTGACTAGTACTACAATTATTATCGTTCACTTGTCACATTCCTAATTAACTACAACGAACAGTTATTAATAGACATCAGTATAGATATATATAGCGAATCGTAAGTTTAAACTTATCACTTATTCAATCAGTTTTTTTGTACTAATCTCTTATAGTTCTTAAGCAAACAATACAGTGAAGAACATAATTGAACTATTTTTTAGTTGTCTGCAAGAAATATTGCACAATGTTTTGTCCAAATTCTGATCTGAAACAATTTTTTTGTTCCAATATTTATTTGTTATCGCATACTTTGTACAGAATTATCGGAATGAATTTTACTCCATTTTTCTTTAACTATTCAAATTTTTATAGTATTATTTTATAGAGTTTTAATTACATTCTATTAACCGAAATGCTCGATTAACCAATACATTTATACCAACTATTCGGCAAACGTATAAGAAAGGGAATTACATTAAAGAAAAATATTAATTAAATACATATGCTTTTTATATTTAATAAACTATATTCCTATGTTATCCGTGTCTCTTTTTTGTGTCATTTGCTTCTTTTTTATCATTTCAAATCTGTAGTCCAATTATCTGGCATATTTAGTTATCTGGAGATAAAATATAATAGTTCCTTGTGAAAACGACATATCTTTGACTGTTTAATTAACTACTCAAAATATTATTTTACATGCATTGGCTTATTGCTAGTTTATAAAATAGGTAGTTTCAACTAAAATCGTTGTATTTATTATTAATTGAAAAAGTTTAAAGAAGGAGCGAAAACTGTCAAAATTTTACAACTGTGCCCACATTCGTACAAACTGTAGTGTTTTCAAAACACTTTTCTCTACGTAATTATGTAAAAATCATTTCTCACTTTATCCTATTTTAAAGTTGTCCGTATTGCACCACTTAACGCTTGCGCATCACCGAAGGTCAGGAATTGTTTTAAAGAATTATTTATTATAGTTATATATCAAAAGTCAAATATGAAAATAATTGTCTATATAGTAATTATTTAAATAAGGATATTAGGACCCAGTACCAATTTCTTATTATAATTTTAGAAGTGAAATGATAAAAGTAATAAATTTATTTCTTCCTTGCAAATATTTTACAAAGAGTATTAGTAAAATTATCACGTGTTTAAAAATTTGTAAATTACATGATATTATACCTTACTAAAGTAAGAAATAAATAATTTATTTCATTTATATTTCTTCCAAACGATTAGAAAATTACGATAATCAATTAAATCGATATAGATACAAAATTGGTTACTCATTGTGAAGAAAAACATTTAATATATTATACATTATTAAAGAATGATTACTTTCTTTTAGTACTCCCACATTCCGATGTCGTTAATGACTCGAAAATTATACGAAAATATAGTTAAAATCTTTCATCAGTTTCATTAACCGTCTCTCTGATGCAACAGATTAATGCTAGCATATATAAATAACCCTGTTAACATCACATTCAATGAAATTAAATCAATAAATATTTTTTGTTGCAGACAAATGAAAACTACTTATAACTTTGAGAAATTATTGAAATTAATGTTAATTATGCTAAATATGTACTTCTGTACTGAGGATTCTTTGCTAGCTTAAAGTTAACAATGTATAGTTATTGTTTCAATGATGCTCCTCACTGTGTATTATTAAAAGATATCAAATGACAGATATAATTCCACATGCCACTGTATTCCGTTAAAAGCAGAAAAACTATTATTACTTATCACGTTAAGAAGTTCTAAGGTATATGAGTTTGGTCTTTTCGGTTTATACATCCCATGTTACGAAGCCTTTTAGACGGTAATATTTCATTACATACGTATCATTTAATTTCAGTTAATTGATATCCGTTGTATTTTAGATGATGATAGCGTCTTTCTCATATTTCACTATAATACATTCATTTCAATAAAGATTTACAAACTTTACGGGCTTTATTAATTGTTAACTACAATAAAATGTGTTACTATTGTTGTTTGATAAATAAAGTGCATTAACAAAATTTATTCGTCCAATACTTATTTGTTTTCCACAGTGAAATATAATTATTGTTAAATATTTTACGATCCTGAAATTATAGATGATAAAGTTTTCATCGATAAATATATATTAATACCATCAATTGGTGGAATTCTTGAAATTTTTTGTAGATAATTTCGCTTGACATAATTAACCTGTGTAAAATAATTGCTGTATGTTTACTTCTGCATTTATTGGAAATTTAAAGAAACAGGAACATGTGTAACGCAAATCATATACAAAGTATAAAGTACGATATATTCTGAATATAATATTTTCTATAATATTTACTATATGAACAAATATTCTGCTTCTATTCTATCTCCTCAATTTTATTCATAAAAATACAAATTTGTATAAATATTTGCAGCCATAACACCATAAAATGCTACAGTTTGATATCTGTCCTAGGAAGAATCCGAATAATATTAGCGGTATAATAAGCCATTCTGAATAAGGATTTGATACAATATAGGTTTTGATTCAATTGTTTTTTTATTTCTTTCTTTATTTGTTTCAATGTAGATATTACATTTATTGTAATAGAGAAACAATTGTGGATTGAAAGAGATATTCAAAATGACAATCTTCTTGCTGTAAAACAGTACACAACAGCAATAATCCAAAAATACGTGAATAACGAACACAAACAATATTCAATGAAATTAATAGTCTGGCAGTATAGTTACGAATAGATCTACGGAAGAAAACTCTCATTTTGAACATATACGAGAAAGAAAGATATAAAATATATGGAAAATAAGAAATTATTACTAAATCCATTTTTGAATTTTGAAATAAAATAAAAAAGAAACGAATCAATACTTATAGTGTATATTTTTTTAATTTTTAGTGTATACTTTTTTATTCAATGTGAGTTACCGAACATACTGAAATTATTTGGTCATTTCCTGAAATATTCTGTGTTACCTGATGAGTTACCTGCGGTAAATAAAATATCAGTAAAAAGCAAATATTATATCATGTGCTGTAAGATGGATTCACTTTTTTCGGGACATATGATCGCTCTTTCTTTTATTTTTCCCATTACATGTACATCAAAATAAAATAAACAGGTCTTGTCAAATCCACGACAACTTGAGTCAAATATATTACAATACAAAAATATGTATCTTAATTTTCATGTTCTAAGGATTATTAATTTAGCTGAGTAATTTGGATAGTTTTGGTTAATTATTTTATATAGCAATATGTCTCACCAAATTATATGAAATAATTCTTGTATCTAATATTGTTATTTTGTCTGTGCTGGAATTAAATCTCATATTACTGATTATTCTTGTTGTTTGATGTACCGGTTATATTGATGCAAATGAAAGTCCTTCGTCAATTTATTATGTTGTATTTTGATACGATGAGGTATGTAAATTGGATGTTATTTAATATAAATTATAAGATATTATTTAATATAAATTATAAGTATTTTTGAGTGGCGTGCGTAAGAAATTTTCAAGAAATTGTATAATCAAATAAAATTTTGTTCGATATTACCATAATTACACTATCATATTTTATAATTCATAGTTTAAATTAATTAATGATTGCGAATTTATCTACAGATAATATATAATAGAGTACACAGTCTAAATAGTTATCCTACAGATGAGTAAGAGTTATCAAAAAATTATATAATAAAATAAAATCTTGTTTGATATATCTAATTCATTTTGTGTTATCATATTTTATAATCTGTGATAATTTGTGTACCGTCCGTAACTATGTCAATCAATAATACATACTGGTAAAATCGTGTATCAACAATGAGATTTATCTCAGAACATGCATCACGACTAGATTTCACATATTATGATTTGTATACACAAATATCATGTGATTTTCTGCTAATTACATAGTGGAGTATTTAACTTACCACCGCATCGAAAAACTTATATTCAATTTATATTCAGCATTATCTAATGTAACACGCGCACTAACAAAATATTAAAAATAATTTAAAAATATGTTTCTGCGAAAAAAGGTTACACTTTTAAAATCAATCAAATTTTTGTTTTACTATTCAAAAAGAGAAATATCGCTACATAGATAAACATACATAAATCTATATCCATGGTTAAATAGCTATATCTCATTAAAAAAAGTGGTCATAGAATTAAATACAAGAAATACATTTTTGCGTATAAAATTATAATAATATTAATATAAATTATTTTAAAATATGACTAAAGATTTTTGAAAATATTTGCAGATGAAAGAATAAAAACTATTTCTTTCATGTTAAATTTGATTCAACTCATCAACTCAGACTGACCTTCATATGAACCCACAGTCATCCTTTATCTATATATTCTAAAAGAATTTCAACAACGTCCATCATCTTGGTTCTTACAAATTAAAATTCGCACACTTAGCAACCATTAGAATACACCGGAACATTTAATATGGGAACTAAAAAATTTGACCAATATATGTACTTTTTTATCTGAGAGGAGAACACCTCTAGTATAACTAAAGAGCAATTTAATAAAAAAAAGGTTCTTTAAAAATGATCTTTTTCCGTTTAATTTGTTATTTTTTTCCCATTGTTGCAATATAAAACAGGTAATTTATTGATATATAAAGTTATTGATATATGAAGTCCAAAGATTCCAAAAATGCAATAAATGCAATAAAAGTAATTATTTTTAGAAACGCTTACATTCTTAAGGATTCTTTAATTTGTCATGGTACATGCCTGCATAAACGGAAGAAATTCAGACGCAGCATTTTTGCAACAAACAATATTGTACCAAACACTTGTAGAGAGAAAAGTTAAAATGCTTAACTTTTGTATAAATTTGCTTAAAATAACATGTTGCCATAAAAATTTATGAATGATCAAGCTTTCCACAAGTAAAAAATTTAATCAAATCATTTTGGACAAAAAGTTTACAAGAAGACGGTTAATAAGAAAAGAAAAAATGTTTTATTACTGATTTAAAAAAAAAATAATTTATATTAACCTATTAATAATCCAGTAGCAGCTGTTCGAATATTTTTGTAAATCACTGTATATTTAGATAATAGTTTTGAGAGCAAGGAATTATCATTAAAGAAAGATTATTACCGTGAGACTCAATGAAACTTCGAAATACAGGAAATTTCGAATTTATAATTCGTCAGAATTCTTCTTGAAGTAGATACAATTCTTCATATTTCTTGAGGTACGTCACTCTTCTTGGAACGCCAAGCTACGACTGCGTCTCAATCGATAGATTGCTAGCAATATAACGGCTATATTTTCAAATTTATGACAAAATATAGAGAGAGATGGCAAAAATGAGTGACAGCACGTGCAATTTGTAAAGATCGATGTACGCTTTCTCGTACTGAGAAGGAAAGTGCATCAATCAACGATGAGGGAAACATGCGAAAGGGGAAAATTAATAAATCATTAACGCGCTCAATTGTCTCGAAGTTCTTTCCCCTATTTTTCAAATTCACGTAAGCACAGACATTTATATTATTCAACTGTTATTGATTTCTGCGTTTCAAGTATTATAGTTTAATATACAGCATTTTATGAAAGTATTTAAACACTTACCACAAAATATATTTCTGTGTGTGTGTGTGTGTGTGTACTCGAGCTGTTTGACTAATGATTTTAAGTAATATAATTTGATGAGTAGGAATGAATCATAAAATAGTGCAACGAATCGTTCGAAAGAGAGGCTTACGTCTTTTTACAATTCACCGCATAGACAATTCAGATGCACAAATAACATAAATTGCTGTGAAATGCAGTTTATTGTTATTTGCTAGTTTATTGTTTGCACAGATTTTACTGGTTTTAAATTTAGTCCCCTCTAGTGTATAGTATACATGTACTATTCTGTATATTGTTCACAATTCTTTGTTCCTTTTGCACTCTGTGCCTATTCTCTTTCCTCATTTTATTCCTCTTTTCCTGCTACCCTTTTCTATTCTATACACATTCTTTTTCGAATGTTCATCGAAATTTCACAATCAAACGTTAAATTTTATTTCACTCCATTCTGAATTTCATTTTGTTCTTTTAGTCCATTTTAAATGTAAACATATAATATTCGTGAATTATAGCGATATCAAACTAACATAACAATAAATATAATTCCAAAGATGCTACCTAACGTAAGTATTATAAAATTAAATCCTAGAGAATTTTGTATAGATTCCCGGATTGATCGCTTCGTGTATTGTTAATAGTTCCTTTATATTTTAGTATTTTCTATTCTTATATTTTACTGTAGGGAAGACATATATATTTTACGATATCATTTCAGTAATATTATTTACGAGGAATAATATCATTATCTTTACTAATTGTGCATGTTTTACGATTACTAACAAAATTGCTATTTTTGGCTATATTCTTACTCTTGGAAGAACTTTCCATAGTTTTTTGCTGTTAGATATTTTAAAACACTTTTTACTTATCAAAACATTTTGTCCTGAAGTAGTAACTGGAGCAATATAATATGAAAAATATTTGAGTGTTATTTCAAATTCATTTGTTGCAAAATAAGTTATCTACACGAAAAAGACTTTGTTCTCAACTGCATTTATTTATTTCTGCACTATTTGTTATTTTCAGTAATAGAAGAAAAATACGAAAAATGTGTGTTTGATTAAGTTCGTTTTAACCACTAAAAATTCTGAGGATGACTTCATGAATACATAAAAATATGATATGTCAACGGATAGACGACACTTTCAGAATTTTATACATTCGTTAAATAAAAACTTGGGAACTATTTCATAGCATCCTATTTTATTACGACAACATGAATACGTTGATAACGATAATGCGTTCTACGTTCTGAATCCGCCGTGTGACGGGGATTTGACACATTGGACATAGTGAAACAGAATTTGATTCCTCTTCTTTGTTATATTTGTTTTATCAGCGACTTTCTTAACAGTCGTAAAATTTATAGTGTATCGTTGTTCCTTTAGACGCGAATGTTGGAAGGACTTCTTTTGTAGAACTTTATGTAAATTTAGTCTGTCTGTTTGAAAAGAATAGTAGGTATTCGCTGTTGAAATGTTAAGTAAGGTTAATATTTTTCCTTTTACAACGCGCTCATTGTATCAAGAAACTGTATCCATTTTCTCTTGCATCACATGTATTTTGCTGTGGCATAGTTTTGCATTTTTCGAAGAGAGATCGATATTTTCTTATACATGAAAAGAAAACATTTTCTTAATGAAATTTTGTATTCTCACATTTTCCTTCAAACAAATGTGATTAAATAACGTTAGTTTACAGTGTGACATCTTATTCTAAAAAAAGGATCATTGGAATAAGAGCACAATTTTTTAAAATACTTTTTTTACAAAAATTCCTGAATTGTCAGTAATTTCGTTTTATTAGCATAATTACGTTTTAGCTTGAATTCACCCAGCATTTTTAAAAGTTTTAAATGAATTCATATCATAGCTAAAATTTTGTACAAATTTCAAGACTGCTAAAATCAAGCTTTTCATTTGACTTTGGCAGTTTGAATTGTCAATAATGTTAGATATCGTAAGACAGTAGAAACCAACATATGTGAATCATATGAAAAAAATTTAATAATAAATCATAATAAATCATAATGAATCATAACAAAAAATATTTTTTAAGAGTCTATATTCGCTTGAGTTTTTAAAAAAATAGACATAATGTCGGTATAATATTAATCCTTTCAATTCCAAAAAATATATCGTTGTTGACTACATTCGTAAAAAATGTCTAGGACAATATGATTTCTTGTTTTGCGTAAATGAGAATAAGTGTTCATTTGTTCGATGTTGTGCAATAATGATTTGTAGTTGTATTCTAACATTTTGTTATTCATTTACATTTATTTGTATTTTGTTATACTATTCCTTATTTCATAATACATTTCTACTGCAATTGTTATTTAAAACCAAATTTTTATTTCTTTCTCAAATCCTGCCAAACCGTTAATTTATTTTTCGCTCACAATTATTTTTTACAACAGGAGAAAAAAGTTGAACGTAATTTCATTTCTGAGTTTCGACTGTTGATTAATTTGTTTACCTTGGCAACGAGTGAAAACAACAAAGATACGACTCTTCCCACCACTCTCTACAATTTCTCGTACATTCAAAGTCAGGGGTTATATACTGGACAAATGATCGATAGAAACGCAGTCACGCTTCAAACTTCGGACAAGGAAGATGCACGTCAGGAGAGATCGACTACATTGCTCTGACCAAGTTTCGATTCACAAATTCAAACAGTTCCAATCATTTTCTTGCGTATAACTCCACTTCTGGTTGTGATACTAGCTTGCTTAATGTTGTGAATTGTTGAGTAAGTAACACGATTCTGTGATATGTTCTTCAGTGAATATCAGTAAAGTAAGTTCATTCCGATGTGAATGTTTGAAAAAAGACAACGCCTTAATTATATGCGAAATATTTGGAAATAGTTAGAGAAGCGATAATACAACTCGTGTATTTGTTCATATCGTAAAATGCGAAGAGATATTTTAACATGAAGTACCCACTCGTTCGTCCGTCGGATTAACAACCTATATATTTATTAGAAACAGGCTTGCTCACATTTTATCTGAGATAAAATGTAAACTGATGATTTAAAATAACGAAATATTTCAACTAATTTGTTGTTATTTTTTTAGAAAAAATGTAGAAAAATAACTTTACTTACATAGAGTAAAATTCAAATAATTTTCTGTTTAAGTTAGTTCGATTGTTCAAATAAAATTAACGGCAATCTCCATAAGAAATTATGATGAGATTACAGTGTGTCGTAGAAGAATTAAATGATATTTGAGAAATTATTTGAATAAAAATTTATTCAAATGTAAAATAAAAAATAGAATAATTAAACTAAATAACAAAATGGTTTAGATAAAATTAGGATGATCTTAATCTTCAAATAAGAAGCTAACGTGTAATTATATCAGATGACATTTAGCTAAATAAAATAGTATATTATTTAACTTGTTATTCTTAAAATACATATTATTTAAATAATGTTCAGGCTTGGTTATGAATTTCTAGTGACAATGAAATTTCTAAAAATATAGTGCATGCCATTGTTACTATTAGAACTTGAAAGGCTAATTGATGTGAAATTAAAACAATGTTGTGTTAATCGTTTGAATTCTACTTGCAAGGGTCAATATGAACAAATATACAAGTTAGTAATTTAGTTATTTTGATATTCCTTAATAAAAACTGTTTCGTTCATGCATCCATAGTTAGCAAGTAAATGTATTGTATTTTTCGCTTATTGTTGGTATGTAAACTAAAGTAAGTGCAAGTGTTTGAGAAAAACATGAAAAATTTTTGAAATATACAATATGTATAATTCGCCTCTATTCAAATCGATCTTTAAAGTTTATTTGTCTATCTGCTTATTATATATACATGTATATATCAGCGAACAGTTTCGGAGTCAACCGTATAAAACTATTCTATCACTTGTTTACAGCGAGCATTATGTTTCTAATTATAATATTATTTTGATCAATGTGAACAAAGATATGTCATTACATTCATTATAATATCTATCCTCGTGTTGCGTTGTAGTATTTGAAAATACGTTGCATTTCACAGAACCTGAACATTTCTTATTATAAATTAGACTAGAGTTGAATTTAAATTCGCATTTGTGTTTCGTGATATAACTATTATACTATTATATAATTTCTAATTATTACTATGAGGATGATGTGTACTAATGTGGTCATTAAGTGCATTATGTTAGTGAAAATGTGATCTTAATTTAAAATACTTGCACGTTGCTTTCTAGTCAGCATAATCGTCACTTTTGTTGTTCTCTCCATTAACTTAAATTATGCGTTGCTAATAAATCTCGCAAAATATAAATATAAAACGGAAGAATTATTAATAAATATTGTGATATATTAAATTACCTAAGAATCGACAAAATATATACAAACAAATTTAAGTTTTTTTATTTATTATTATACGTGAATAAATGAATAAAACTCACACGAATAACATTTTTCACATTAAATTGTACTTTGTTCCAAATGTGGAGAATTTTTCCTCGATATTATTAATATTCTTCTATTTAATTGATATTAACCATGAATATTTGATATTAATTCTTTCTATTTAATGTTTAATCCTTGAAGTTTGATACTGCATTTTATACTACAACTTTGGCGCTATATTTTTATAGAATCTTATCTAATTGAAAAAATTTCGTTTGTGGAATCATTAGATATGCATATCTCGTTTCATTATATTTCATCGTGCATTTATCCATACTTATATTTTTTAACTAGAAATATACCTTGTATTTACATAAATATATGGCACAAATAAATTTAATGAACATTAAAGTCAATTCTCTTATAAATAAAGTTTTCTTATATGAATAAAACATATAGGATTCAAAGTTTCATGTAATTAGACGTAATGAAAGAGAAGACACAAAGATTCTCCTTAATAAACCTTTAATAAATATATTTTTGTACCTAAAAATACGAAAAAAAGAATTTAAACAAATGTTTTAATTGGCTATTCAGGGCAAAAGAATTGTCACACTAATGTAAGTAAAAAAAATAATAACGAGTAATCTAAAAATTTTATACGCAATAATATCGGAGATTGTGCTGGATTTCTTAAACTGGTTGTTGTAACGAGACTGACAATTTATATCAGTAAGTGAGTAAAATATACATTGTATCTTATAAATCGTATTTGGATTAGGCCTTATTAAGCCAACCACTTTGTAGTGTAATCGGAATTTCAGTGGAAAAAGATATATATATATTTTTGAAGGATAAATTAATATTTTACCTTATTCCTTCGTAAAGTTAGTGTCCTTCAAATAACATTGTATTACTTGCATTAAGCAATATCTAATTGCATTAATATATACCGTAATATTTACTTGCTTGGTTAATATATCTTCTTAGTTTGTTTCCAAAGTAATTAACCTATAATTATTATATAAAATCAGTCGGCGTTTTAAATTTCGAAAAGTTTGTGATAGCCAATCAACGCTTTTTATTCTAGAGACCCTTCACCAAATATATATCGATATATAACATTTTTCATATATAACAATTCCCTTAACTTACGAGAAATGTTTTGTTTAAGTATTAAATATAATATTACCTTCTTCTATAAGATAATCTTTTCTCCTATAAGATAAACTTTTGACCACTATTGAAATTACGCGCATTGTGACGTTCCTTAAACTGCATGTGGTTCACGTAATTCTTCGCACAATGATCAACAACATATGACACAATAACAATATATCAACATTTGAATTATTGTGACTTTTTGTTTCTGTTCGTTTCGAATTCATAATTCTACATAGCAGATATTAGAATTGTGCGTACAAAAACGTTAGGCTATTCTTCACATAAAATAAATTATTATTCTATTTTTAGATAAGAACTATCTGCTTTTTATGCTGGTAAGAAGTCCTAACGTCTACCACGCTCTATCGCAACTATAGATTATTGTTGTCTTTCCCGGTTGCTGACCGGCTTACTTGTTATGTTTGGTGTCCTGTAAAGACGGTTGACATCGATCACTGTATCGATGCTTAATAATTTCATCATCTTTAGAGGAATTACATCAGAGTCAAACGGTTGAGTTTAAAGTGATTGGCCCCAGTTCGCCATCACTTTTCCATAAAACGGGCCCGCCATCGGTGTGAAATACAGTATCATTCGTTAGTCATATAATCAATTCGTTGTTAGTGCGTATCACTGCGTCTCGGGCTATAGTCGGTCTTCCGCTATATCGCCACCATAAATTTAATTAAATACAGTCCACTGCTAGTGATTCCGATCCTATATCGGAGTCATTCATTCACAAAGATTCTTACCTTCTCGTAACACTTCGTCGCACGGTCGCTATTCGCTCTGACTGCAAGCTTGCGAACCACGGTCATACCACTCAACGCAACGCGCCGCATCAGTTTCATATTATATACGCATTAGTTTCATATTATAAGGCGCTGAGTAGACAATTATAGCAGGATCAGAGAAAATTACTCTTAGGAATCCGTTGGCTATCTGTTTAACATACGTAAATAAGGAAAAATAATAAAACCTGTTTAGTTTCACTTTCCAAAACTAGTTCCAGTTCTTTTCCTATAATCTCAATAACATTATCCTATCATAAACTTCAAGAGTGAAGTTTCCAAATACAGTATGACAGCAACGGGCTTATAAGTGTCACCGAGGAGAACCCCACGGACGAATGGAACTCACTCACTTCCGCATAACTTACTCCGCCTTCCAAGAAGGAAGAACAAAGGAGTGCATTTGGAAGAAATCCAAAAAGAGACTTGGAAGGGTCAATCGTTCAGGCAAAGCAAAACCCTAGAGTCGATCAAAGTCGGTAAGAATCTTACAGTCAGCCTCAGAATTAAAGAATCTCTTGATTTATGAATTAGGTAATTCTTTGATTGTGCGCCGATTATAGAAATACTTTATCATTCAGATCGATCATACTGTACCAAAATACCAGGAATTAGAGAAACCCCTTTACACATACAACACATACACGTTCATTCAGCAATCAAAATCTATATCTATATATTTGGTCTCAAGTCATATTTGGGTGGTCCTTCGAACATTGTTGACTGTATTCATGTGCGATAGCCATAGTTAACGAGGCGATGCCCATGCAACGTAAACATTGCACATTTTATGAGTAAAAATAAATATTTCTCTCTACATTCGACTGAATCACTAAATTTAATTACTTACAGAAAAATAGAGTTAAAAAATGCTTTTTCTATTTAGTCTTCATTCAGTATCATATCATTTTGATACATAAGTGGTGTCGTACTGATGACTCACTCGTGTTTTTATGTGTAAAGAGTGCTGTTCCTTGGAAAGATATTTAAAAAAAAACAGATTTTTAAAAAAATTTTAGTATAGTCTTAATTGTACAAAATAATAAGAATAATTGTAAACTAATTGTAAAAAGTAATAAGAAACTAATAGAAATTTTTATTAATATTGTACGAGTATACGAACGATAGACACCAATCGAGGATTAATTTTATTTAATTGATTTTTAAGTTATTTTACCTTCTCAATTCAAATTTATATTAATCGAAAATAAAGACTTTCGGGAAAAAAATCTTTTGTATTCGTTAATCTCTTTTAATTAATAAAATCATTTTATTTTTTTGAAAATTACGTGAAACTGATTTTCGATTGGAAAATGAAATTCCTTTCAATGTCCGACGGTAGTCACCAATACTTTTGAAACTTTTCACTTTGATTTACAACTTATGTTATGCTCGATTTAGCATTTGTATAAAAAAAAAACAGCGTGCGTGCTAAACGTTAATAATTTAGTAGACAATATATCCAGGATGATAACTGTGACAGATAGTAGATGATCATACGTGCGAAAGGATTTGAAATAGAAATACATCACTAACATCACGTCATGTTAAATTGCGTACTATTATATGATTTTTTGTGATATTTGAAAAATGTGAACCGATTTATTTCCATTGGTTCAAATTCGTTACAAATTATTATCACGTCACATTTTGCGTATTGTGCTGTGAAAACTCAAGCTTTGATTTCATTCCATAATTTTAACATCATTTTAAATATATAATTTTTTATTTAATTTTTAGTTTATCATGCACAAATACTGAACAATAACAAAAAATATAAGAAAACAAAAAAACCAAACGATATGACATATGATTTGGAAAGAGTTTCTTTTATGTCTTATTGTCATACAAATTCTTATATATCTTTTTTTTATATTATTTTTAATCAGATCATCCGAAAGTTCAAATTCATTCCCAATGATTCTAAAATATGTACAATTATTATTTATTAAAGAAATGCTTCTAATTATTTAACTAAGTATCTATATTTATCTGAATATTCTCTATTTGCAATAATTCCATGTATGAACATTGATCTACATGTTTCATCCTAAATCAGAAATGTTGCAACATATTCTGCATTCACTGCTTGAGCTTTTACTCTTAATTTATGACACTTAGGTTTACAAGAAACGGTGTATTCCTAAGTAGTTTCCAACGTATAATGGTAATCATAAATTTTATTCATGATGTCATATGATACGTAATAGTACGTACATAATTTGTTATGTGATAACAAATTACATGTAATAATGTTATGTGATAACAATGTACTTGTATAAAATAACGGAAATAACATCGCATTGATTATACACGCCAGTGTATATATTAAATGATGAGCAGTAAATAAATCGAAACCTACAATGTGTCAAAACATTTCTGAATCATATTGATAATCAAAATTAATAAAATCCAAATATTATTTGACAGACATATCAGATTTTCTACTCATTACATTAGATCTTTGTTTGACTTGACAAATTTGTATGACTAATTACTGTTTCTGAGAAATGTTTCAGATTTTCTCTTGCTTTTTGTGAAACCTTAGAAACTACATAGCGACGGATTGTCACAACTACGGACCAATCAAAAACCTGCTTTCTGCACTAAATAAATATGTAATTCATATTCAGTACATCGGCTTGTGGGTGAGACGAATTATCCGAGAAAGTTTGTCACTTGATATAACAGGATAAAGGAATTTAAACATTCAGGTATTTCAACATATTACAATTATATACAATTATTAATCTAATTATTATCCAATTATTAGTCCAACTATTATCCAATTATTAATCCAATTATATCGAATTATTTTCGAATTATATCGAATTATTATTCAATTATATCCAAGATAAATGTAATTCTTTGGCAGGATATAATCGTAGAAATGCAAATTCATACAATTCGAAGGAGATTCTCAGATGATCATTACAGACTTAAATGATAGCTATGATTGAGACTAACTTCAAATAGCGATGGTAATGTGATTTTTAATAAAAATAAATGGAAGTCAAGTTTCACCTATTCTTTGGGTAATGAAAATAACAAAACAAATCTCTAAACATGCCCTATAATATACCTCTAAAATTTATTAACCTTCTGAATATTTAAACGGCAAATAGCTGAGACAATAAATATCTTTGAGTCAATGAATACTCTCTGTTACGAGCGAATAAAGAAAATCTATTAAAAAAGTGTCTTTCGTTCTAAGCTAGCTTTAATCTCTGTTGTTTTCAACGCAATATTAAAAGCAATGAAAAAGTTATTGGTTCATTTATGTCTTTCATTATGAAAAATATAAGTATATGTCGTGTGCCATCAATAGGAAGCAACTTGTTGCATACTGAAACAACACATAAGTAAAGTAAAAAGTACGTATATAATGTGCAAGAAACGACTGTGCAGTCGTCTGTAGAAAGTTGCTAATATTATACTTCCATAATGTTGAAAATTAATTATAAATGTTTTCTCAACTCTAATGTGATTGAAAACAAAAGAATATATATTCATTTTCATAAATATATACAATCTGCCTGCAGTGTTTTCCGATGAATTGCGTGACAATTAATTGATGCAGTTTCACCATATAAAAACTAGCGTCTTATGCGTAGTGAATTTTTCCCCTTCATTTATAATTATACTAACTAACCCTACTGTATACGAGTGTAGTTGTTATTATGAATTCAATTCTCATGAATAATCTGTTTTGCTATCTGTTCTCTAATGTGAGACATTTTAGTATCACGCGTGTCAATCAATACAGATTGCACCTCATAAAAAATTGTAACTTGCACCTTTTTTTCTTTTGTTCTGTGTTGTTTTATTATTGCATTAATTCTTTAACACTAAACCTACCACACCGATCAAATGATCGTTTTTAAAATTTCGTTTAGAATTTCTTATGTGCCACCGGATTCAATTCAATAAATAATTGTCGGCTGCGGAAATGGCAACACTGACCGTATATTTTGATTTTAGTTTCTATCGCTACTGCAATACTAGCCTAAGTCGATGTGACAGGATTTGACACGGAAATGGTAAGAACATATACGAGATATATAAATAGACATTGCATCTTACGGACTTTCGTAGTCAGTGACCTGAAGTACCGACATACAAAAAAATCATTTGTTTTTTAGCGCATTCTACGTTTAAACAACGATGAGTTGGAGAACTAGTGAACGCTCCAGCAACATGATTTTTGAGACCCATTACAAATGTTAAATTTTCAATACCGAAATGTGAAGCCAGTAACCAAAGACGAGGTAACCGAAATCTAGTCTACACTATGTCAGAAAGAGCACTATCTATATTTTACGGATTTATTATAACTTTCTTCAACATACAGTAAATTAAAATGTTCAAATTATTAATACATGGTTTTATGTATATAAGTGATTTTGTTGTATTAAACATTCTTAAAAACAATTATTAACTAACTAATTTTTCAACTATTTTAAATTATTATTAATATTAAAATATTAAAATTATTATATCCTCGTTTACATATTTCTTATCTTATATATTCTAATTTACGCTAAATTTTTAACAATTTTTTCTAACTGTTTTCAAATGCAATATCTATAGTTTCATCACGAAGATTTGTTGAAAAGAGAATTAACATTCAAATAAACTGTATTTATGAAAAACAGCGATATTATTTGCATTATTATATTTATATTAGTGAAATGAAATAAAAAATTATTTTTGTTATAACTGTGCAGTGCATTGGTTATGACAAATAACATAAATTTCATAATTCATTAGTATAAAAATTACGCTTATTATCAAAATATTATTCTCCTATAAACTACTTTGCTTTTCGATGGTACGATGATAACAAAATTTTGTTATTTATTTAATATAAATCTTTAATAATTGGTAAAGATTTAATTAACATACAAACATATCTACGGATATATATATATCATTATATATATATATCATTATATATATATCATTATATATATATATATATATATAATATATATATATATATATATATATATATATAATATTATTGCATCTCGCAAAATTTATCAATGTTGAATGTGTTTATAAATTTGATACAGAAGAACACATTCAGTGTGAGGTAAATTACATTTTTGCAGTTCAAGGGGTAGGAGGAAAATATATATTTTACAATTTCAAAAACTTTATTGGAACAAGACAGATTTTTCACTCGGTAGCTTCTTGACGTACAAATGTGTATATCTTTCTGTGATTTGTACTTTGTACTCCTTCGAATGAAAAAGATTCATAGCATGACGAATTCGTAACAAAATTTAGAGGGACATATGTATCAGATTTCCTATTGAAAGCATATATACTGATGTGCTCTCTAAGATTTTGCCTAATACTGTTCTATTCGTTGGGAAAATATAAAAAACATAATATTTAAAATCAAGAAAAGAATTTTTAAACAATTATTTTTAATTCTTTTTAATTTCTTTTATTATTATTTTTAATAAAACTTCTTAAAAACTATTTCTTGACATATGTATTTACTTACTTTTAGAGAACAGTATACTTAACAAATAAATGAATAAGACAAATTTTATTATTTTTGAAACTTTTTCTCTTTCATTTTGATCGTTTATCAAGTATTGGAAAACAAATCATCTTTTATTAATTAAAAAATAACTCACTTTAACGCTGCATCTATTGATAAAGCCAAATTTTCATGAATTATGACTCATTTGTCTAAAACAATATCGTAAAACATGAACGAATTTTAACAAAAGAAATAGGAAAAGTGATATCTTATTATATTTATACGCAGCACGCTTTTCTTTCATCTCAGTTTCCTTATTATTTCATTACGCAGCGATAATAAATAAAAGAATAGAAATAATAGCACTGACAATGAATGAAATAATAGAATAGCATGTCCATGTCATCAATCCGTATCATTGGATTTAATATTTATTATTGTACTTTTCTAACTGTTTTCAAATGCAATATCTATAGTGTCATCACGAAGATTTGTTGAAAAGAGAATTAACATTCAAATAAACTGTATTTATGAAAAACAGCGATATTATTTGCATTATTATATTTATATTAGAGAAACGAAATAAAAAATTATTTTTGTTTTATACAATATTATATATAAAATAAACGTATTCTTGAAAATCGGAAATATGTATTTTTGATAATATTTAAATGATTCTTATTTAAATAAAAAATTTACTTTTAATTATTGTTCATTATTTATTATTTAAGTAAAATTTGGCCAAATTTTTCGACTTGGGTCGAATTGGATAACTTTGGTTGAGCTTGGACGGATTCGAAGACATACGAAAAATCCTTTAACTCGCCTATTTCACTAGTCTCAATAGTTTAACTATTTCATCGAGTCGACGAACAGAACAGTAAAAGAAATGTGGCAACCATGTGAGACTTTTAGGTTTTGGCAATTTAAGTTTACGTCAGGAAAGCCGTGAAAAACTTGCCTGTGTTCCGTTAATTCGCTTTTCTCTTGAAAGTATGCCGAATAATGAAGGCTTTTTGAATTTATTGTGCGTTTATTTTCAACAATTTTTTCCTCTCACGGGTATATTGCTTATTAGGGGCTTTGCTTATTAGAGGAAAGTGTCGTTTAGGATATCCATTTTTAAATGATATTTAGGAATGAGTCGAAATGAATGAGAGATAAGTTAATCTATAATTTCACTGGCAATTAGAATGGAAAAATATAAGAATGAGAAATGTTTTAAATTCATAAAAATCTTGATACTCACATATGTATCATTAAGTCACTCATACTTTTTATTTTTATTAACAATAAATGATTTCGGTCGTTCAAAATGTAATTCAGTGAATTCATCCTAATAACTGGTATTGTACTATAAAAAAGAAAATATGTGTGTGGTATCGTTTAAAAAAAATTAATGAAATTTCGAAACGGACGAGTTTAGCAAGAAATAATTTACAATACAATGTGCTTCTTTGTTCTAAATGTTATTTGTAGAAATATTTTATTTATAAATTCAAACTTTTATAAAATTGAATTTATGGGATAAAGGTAATTCATTCAGATTGTGAATTTACAAATTTATAAATTAAAAAACGTCTTATCTAATTATATTGTTCATAACAATATAATATTTCAATCAATTTTTCCTAATACCTTCAAATAGATGTGAATAGTCAAATATATACTACCTTTTTCATCCCAATTTTCATCAATCGTTATATTCCTTCATTGATGAAGTACAAATGTGTTCAATTCAAAGAATAATTCTCGAAACAAATCCGGCAATACAGTTCATAGTTTTTGATCTTAGTCTTCACTAATGTACCAGTACTGCGGTGGAAAACCGATCTGAATCGGTACGACAATATGTGATACCAAAATGGTAATATGATCATGATGAACTTAAATTCGTGTCCAAGAAAATGCGCAAAAAATTGCAATGTCCATTTTATGCCTAATTGCATGCAATGTCTATTCATATACTTCGTTTGCGCTAATAGGATAGACAGGGCATCCAATGCTTTTTTCGCGCGTACCATTGATTAACTAACACAAACTGAACATCCAATGCTTTTTTTGTGTCCCTGGTTTTGGGGAGTCATGTGACCTCCTTACCATTTTTGTGTCACATCCTGTCATGTTCATTTATTGTTAGGCAAGTATTGCCTACTACAGCGCTATTTGTGATCGAAATTAAAATTCAAAAATATGCAGAGTTGCCGTTTCTTCGTAGGAAATTATTTAGTGAATTGAATCCGGTGACACTGAATCCAGAGATGATCAAACATACATATGTGCAATAATCATAATATATAAATAAACATACAAGGATAATGCATAGTAAATAAATGCAAATTTAGTAATAAGACATTGTTTAAGAACTCCATAAAAGCACTGTTTTTTAAGTAGACCTTTATGATTTTCTTTTTTACGATAGAATTTTTTATACGTGCTATTGTGAATTAAAAAATATTAGGGTACAATGTCAAAAAAAAAAAAATCAGTTTCATGAAATGCTCCAAATTATAAGGATACTTTAAATGAAAATATATCTGTATTTTACTTTTATTTTTATGAAGAAAATGTTTGAGATAGAGTTGCATTATTTTTTTCTTTTGTTTTCATTATTTAAAGTAGTATCGCCATAGTGCACTATTTTAATGCGCACATTCATTGAAAGTGGAAAGAATTTTTCTCAAAGTCCTTTTTACAATATTTCAAAGTGAAAGTGATGTTTAATATTTTGTCGATTTTCTCGTGGAGCATGAAAATTGAAGTTCATTGCAATCATTTAATCTAGAGAAATTTTTTCGGGACGAAACGTTTATTGAAAAGATTGAATTTCACGTTAAACTATTACATTCAAGCGAATAGAATAATCTGACATTCACTGTGCAAGAATTTGTATAAAATATAGATTTGTTAAATGATTTCGTAAAGTAAATTATGTAATTGACGTATATTCGGAAGAGTTACGGTTCGTCGAAATCTCTCCCGCCATCGTTTTGTTTGTCATAAGCACAGACGAGGTATATCTATTCGTAAACCCCGTCGTGACGAAAGACAATAGCCTTATATTTTTTAAGAACCATAACCCTCTACACCTCGTGTTTACGCATCTACTACTGCGTGAGTATACTGTGGAATTTCTTTTCAATTTTGTCAGGAATTTAATGATATTTAATGATATAATGAGTATTTTAGCATACTTTATTTAAATTTTGAACGAATTCAAAATGATTTACTCTGATTGAGTGATGCTCATTCTCATTTTCTTTCCGATTGCCTTCATCACGATTGTCATGCAGAATGACAAATGAAAAGCGAGTTAAAGGAACAGTTTAGGATTTCCCGACGAAAACGTAGTTGTCAAACCTAGAAATTTGACATGATTGTTATTAATCCATCGATCAGTTCATGAAATAATAAAACTAGCATAATAGGTGACTGCATGATTGTTTGTAGGGTCAGGCATTCGCTCGAGCTCCATCAAAATTATCCGATCAGATTCACTCCCGAAATGTCACTGAATACTCTCACCCGGGTAATTTGAACAAATTTCTAGAATAATTAATAATCTTATCATAACTTCGTAAAAAGAATCATGTAACACTTTACTTGAATTCTTTTTAAAATATAAAGCTTTTGTTGAACCGTTGCTTTTTTGAAGATATTTTTATATTATGTAGCAAGTGAGAAATTGAAGAAATTTCTGGTCTCAAAATTTGTAAAATTTCAAACGTTTTTAAAAATATTGAGAATTCATTTTATGACGAAATCCATCATAGAAAATTTAAATTATGTCTAGTTTCAATGATATTTTAAAAACTTCCTGTCAAGAAATTCGATAGTATCTATATAGCATCTACATAGTAGGTAAAGTATAAACATAACATAAACGCCGAGGGTCCGTTGAAAAGACAAGACTATAGTCTTGACAAAGAACGATGATTGGCAGGCGAGGCCGATAAGCAATTAAATGCGAGCTTTCGAACGATTCGGACGAACCGCAACTGTTTTATATGTACAATTTTATAATTATTCCTTACACTGCTGTACAACTTTTTTCGCCATACTATTGAACTGTGATTTCCGGATTAGAGGACGGAGTTTTTAACATTATATTAGTCTATACATTAGTAATGTCTATATTAGTCTATACATTATGTAATGTTTAGTAATTCTCTAATATCTCAAAAACTAGCCTAAGCTAAAATTTTATATTTGAGGTCCTGGCCGCTTCTCTATAGTCACTTTTAAATGTCACGCGATTCGTCTCCGGGACGGAATCACAGTCCAATTAGTTAAATCTCAGTACAAAATAAAGATATTGTTCCAATTGATCAGCTCCGCTCCTCTGAGATGTTTGCTGAATTTGAAAATTTAACTGTTCGGAAGATAATTTTACGACACTTAACGTATAAAGGACAACGAAATACAGAAAGTAGTATAGAAATTAGGTAAGAATTAGATGATGATAACGTTCCCGATCTGTTACTATTGGCCGGAGATGGATTTTTATACGTATATATGGTTATATATTTTCTTGAGAGTTGCATTTGTATGTGTCTTTTCTTTACTTCAGGCGCTCGAATTAGGCTCGACAATAACATAGTGTCTGAGAGCGATAGTGCTCTGAAAAGACAGAAAACACAAACTTCTTTTGTATCATAAAAAGAAAAATCAGAGAATATTATATCTTTGTTCAAAAAATCGCTGTTGCGATGATTTACCATAAATCGGTCGTCTACCTAATGTTAGCTGCAAGTTGTTTTTTTTTATTTATAGCCTAGATTTCGTTCTTATTTATAGAATAGATTTCGTAAAATTGAAGATCTATCTTCCAAGCGAAGTATTCTAGAAGTCAAGATTTTATATCTTTGGAGTTTCACATTTCACTGCCTTCAAATTTTATTCCGATCTGTGGCCATTTAAAACTAAATAAGTATTCGGTATTCAATCACCGGTTGCCAACCAAAACATTTTAAGAAGTAATGTAGTCAAAAACTATTTTCAAAAATAATGAAGTATAAATAATTATATACATGAAATGTATAGTAATATAAGAACACTATAAACTTCTTCTCCTCACACACACACACACACACACACACACACACACACACACACACACATTGATGCATAATATAAACCGGAATTGTTTTAGATACTGTATTCTTGTATCTGAATCTGGAGGCATAGATAATGTATATGCATTTATATCTCGACTGTGCCGAAGATATGCAATTGACAACACGACATAACAGATATTTTTTTGAACCAACTTGTGTCATTTTGTTGGACTTAGTTCTCTATTTCACCGTTGTTTAAGCGTAGAGGACGCTAAGAGCAAGTTATTTTTTCTGATCTTGTTATTCCAGATCCTGGGAAAAGTCACATTTGATGTCCTTTCTATCCTATTAGTCAATGATATATCCTAATTAGGCAGTGGTCGCACGTTTTGAAGATTACCTGACTCCCTGGATCGACTAGGCAATTATTACATTACAGCATTAGTAGCGGTAGAAACTAAAATAAAAAAATATGGACACTATTGTCGCTTCCGTACTGAAAATTATTTATTAAATTGAATCCAGTGACACTTCATTACCAGCTTTATTAAAGTACATATGTATATACATATACAATAATCATAATAAATAAATGTAAATCTAGTAGACGTTATTTAAAAAGCTTTATCATCATATAGTGTGATTTTTCACTAGAGTGCATTCTTTGTTAATGGATCTCTACGACTTTTCTTCTACGATTGAAACTTTTCTACGGGTTATTCTAAATAAAATATAATTAGAGCGTAATGTCGAAACGAAATTAATATTTCCTAAAATGCTTTGAATTTTATACCGGATGCGGCTTTTAAATGAAAATTTATTTTCTGCATTCTTATGAAGAAAAATTTTGAGATAAAGTTTCATTATTTTAAGACGCATATGCATTCAAAGTGGAAAGAATTATTTTCAATATCATTTTAAAGTGAAAATAATGGAGTCATATATTGTCGATCTTCTTATGAAGCATGGAATTAAAATTTAATCATCTGAATAATCATGTTGAATTCATCTGAATTCCAATCATTTAATCTATAGAAGTCTTCTTCGGAACGAAACGTTTACTAAAACAGTTGAATTTCATGTTAAAACAGTATGGATATCAATTGCAGTTAAGCGGACACAATAATTTCTTGTTCAAGAATTAGTATCAAATATAAATTAGATTAGAGAATGATTTTGTATAATAAATTATATAATTGATGTATATTCGAAGGAGTTGAGATTCGTTCAAGTTTTTCGAGATTTCATACCGAACTGTTCAGGTTCTTCTGATTATTTCGTTTGACATAAGACAGCAGTCTATTTCTTCTATGAATCGTAGCCCTCGGTATCTGTTTATGCCTTTCCTACCAGTAGGGATTCTATAATATACAACGGAATTTTTTATAATTTTGTCAAAAATTTAATGATATAATTTAACATTGAACTTATTGAAATTTTATACGAATTCAAAATCATGTATTCTCACTGAGTATTGCTTATTCTCATTCTCTTTCCGATTACCTTTATCACAATTGATTACCGTAATCGTGCAGATTGACAAATGAAAAGCGAACTAAACTAACAGTTTATGATTTCCTGACGTGAAAACATAATTGTCAAATCTGAAAATTTTACATGTTTGTCGCATTTTTGTTCCACCGATCGGTCTTGTCCATAAAATGATGAAATTAGTAAAATAAATGAGCCTCTTGTCTCAGAATCTTAGGTATTTGCCTGAGCTCTATCCGAATTATTCGATCATTTTTGATCTTTTATAACTCTAAAGGACATTGTTTATCATATGATTGAATTCGTCTTAACAGCTGCTTTTATATAACAAACAAACAAAAAAGATAGCATTCTATATAAAAAAATTAAAGGTCATTTTAATTTCGTGAAAAATATTGCAAACATAAAAAATTGTTATACACTGCTGTGTTGGTTATAGCAAACTTTGTCTAGTGTTTTACTTTCTTGTGTACCATTTTCCGAGAAAAACGCCGAACATAAATAACGCGAACACCCAGTATATAAAAGTTAATAACGCACGTTGCATATTCTCGTTTACGATCTTTGTTGCATATTCATAACTGTACTATTCGTGCGGTCGAGTTAGACTTGTTGAGTGTTCAGAAGTGAAAACTTAATAGCAGTGGACTGCATACTAATCTTATCTAATCGCACTCTGATGAATTTCACTTGTTTAATGAGACTCTAATCAGTGACAGAGATTCTATTTTAACCATCACGTAATAAATAATTTTAAGACCAGTTAATTGCAAACTGAGAGTCTATCTCTTGGCCGTTCGCGAGCCTGTTTTATACGTACCGGCTAGTTTGCCTTAGCTAATCACATTTGCTTAGCAACCTTAATCGCTCCTGACGTTCCTAAAATGTTGAATGTATCCTCAATAATATTGAAAAACAATTCGCGACAATGTTGATATACGCGGGTGCTTCGTAGTCCCTAATTTAGTTCGACAGCTAAACAGCGTTCGAAAATTGTCAAAAACCGAGAAAAGATTATATGGAATAGACTATGATTCAGCGCTCGAGAATGTTTAACGTTGTTGTGTTAACACTCTTTCTCATTTTTTAATTAAGTTCATTTATTTCTTAAATAAATCGAATAAATAAGAAAAATATACTTTAGTATTTCAAAAAGGGAGAAGATTGTAAGTAGAAATAGACAGACGTTCACTCACCGACAACAAGTCGTTGGCTTAGTAAAATTTTGTAATTTTGGTAATTACTGCGAGAGTGAATTTCCTCACCAGTTTTCGTGAGTTCGAAATATGTTTTCCAGATAAGTATTTTGAACACTTTTTCTCCATGTATTATTATTATTGCTGTTGCTCATCAGCCTTAGTTTCGGAGATACTGGCAATATTTTGGATTTTTTTCAATTAAATTTTAGATTTTGACTTAGATTTTGACTTAGATTTTGGCTTTTAGGTTTGAATTAGCTTTGAGTTATGTTTGTGTCATGTTCCATTCTTTTTTTATTTATTGAGTCTCAGCGACAATTCAGTTTAATTAATTAAGGATTACTTACTTTTTCCAGTCATTCTGAAGCTATTGACATTCTTGCAGGCCAGGCATTTTGCATGGTCTGAATCAATGCCTAAATTTGGTTTATATTAATTTTTAATTTTTATTTTTTTTTATTCTAGACTGAAATACAATCTAAATCCAACTTCAACTTAACTTTACGTCAAAGCTTCAGAAACTACATAACATTAAAATATGTAATGCTAAAGATATTTATGCGAATATCTCCTTGAGATAAGAACAAGCGATAGATAGATAACACATATATAGTCCATTAAAATCTTTCGTAATAATTACTATTCGGTAGGTTCCCCATAATTCTAATAATTAGAATTATATGCAAAGAAGACGTTAGGCACCTGTGCTTTGAATAATTAAAAAATAATTTGAAAATAATTTATTATTCTATTTTTAGTTAAGGCTCACCGGTTTTTTATGCTGACAAGGAGTCTACCGCGCTCTATCGCGGTTATTGTGACGTGATAGTTTATTATTGGCTTTCCCGGTCGCTGACTCGCCTGTTGTATTTGGTGTCCTTTAAAACGGTTGGCATCAATCAGTGTATCAATGCTTAATAATTTTATCATTTTTGAAAGAAGTACGTCAGAGCATCATCTTTCTATAAAACAGGCCCGTCGTCTGCGGGAGAAACAGTGAGACATCATGTTAGTATAAGACATTAAATTCGCCAGTGTGCGTTAAATTCATTACAACGTGAAACATTCAATACAGTCAAACATTAAATTCATTCGACAGAGTGTGTGTTTGTAACGTTAAATTCACTCCGTAGTTAATGCGCCAGTATCAGTAAATTTTTCAAGAAGAATTGGTTTTATTCTCGTCAAGAAACGCTGTTAAATTTCGGTCACATACTTTATCCCAATTCACGTTAAATAAATCTCGATTCTCCAATTATTCATTCGCGTTTAATTGTCGATTTCAAATTACATTGAACAAACAATCCAGTGCTGTAATATTCACCTAACTATTGAATACCTCGTATTTCTAATAGTTTATAACGACGACGATAAGTTACAATTGTTACAATTACCATAATTTTTTACGATATTCGTAATATAGAGTTTTGTCGCAAAAATCATCGTCGTAAAGAGAGTTTTGTCGTAAACGTTTTGTCATGAAGAGATAAGAAATTTGCGCAGGAAATTCTTATTCCAGAATATAAAGATCGCAGTACGGTACGGTACGCAGTAAGAATATAGTAAGCATTGATGCAACGAATTTACTGACATTTAATCAAATTTTTAAGAACTTTCAAACGGAATAAATTTAATACCATAATATATTTCTACTTTTACGTACAGGATATCAATACATATATACTTTCCAATTTTCAAAATTATAACAAATTTTTTCTAATCGAGGTACTATATTTTTCTTTTTATATTATTGTACCGATATTATTGTCCGAGAAAGAACGCGCTTCAGATGATGATTCTGATGTGTTGATTTGGCATGAAAAAATCATTATAATTTGAAAACAAATGATCAATTGTGTATTTGTCTATTTCTCTTCTAAATGTTTACTTTACAAGAAATGTTCAATATGACTTTGAAACAATGGATATCTAGCACGCATTATGCGAGGGATAGTCAAAAAGTATGTTTCACTCTTAAATATAATGAATTCCTCATTTTTACCAAGTATCTGTTATTTTTCTACGTAGTCTCCATAGCGTAAGACTAAGTAAGACATTTGTCATACTGTGGCAATAGCTATTCTATACTTCGTTGAAAAAATTTAATCGATCTTGAGATAGTCATTCTTGAGTCACATGTTCTACTTCGTCCGAATAATACTGTCGCTTTGCAAGCTCTGCTTTCATCAATTCAGGAACGTGGAGATCGCATCCGGATTATAGAAAGAATGTTGCCGGATTTTCTACTTAAACTTTTGCAACAGTTCCTTTGTGAATTGTACCTAAAGTGGTGTGTCATTGTCGTAGAGTAAGATCACGCTTTTCTTCAACTTTTCTGCTTGCAAGCCCAATCTTTAATCGCTTTTCACAATCTTCTCAAAGTGTCTATGCTGAGTCGTCTGTTTCCATCAACCAAATGCATACAATGTTAACGTTTGTTGACAGTTGACTTCCCTCTCGGTAATCATCTTCAATATCTGTGGCCCCATTCTTGAATGAAATGCACCATTTCCCAATAGCTTGGCGTGATATCTTATTCTAACTATAAACATCATACGATTGACGATAAATTTAAATGCGGGACACTTTTTTGTACATAAAAAGCGAATAACTGTACGCATTTTCAATGTAAACGCTATTTCTAGTGCACATGTGTGTATTACAATTGATAACAAATAATATACTATTGTAACGTCAAAATTGTTAACGCAACTTCAGAGTAGAGATATTAAACATTGTTTCTACGAAATTTCATCGAAATATCTTTAATACATAATTTTGTGAAATTAATACATAATTATGATTTTCTAATATTGCTAAAAAACAATGTCTGCGAACAAGAAACCTCACGTCCATATTGCTTCCATAAAAATGTGAGATGCAATGTTCAGTGCGTTTGGTGAGCTATTCAATGAGAAATTCGTTTATAAATTGACAACTATCGAAAAATATCATTTCCATGTCACTTTGTCTACACACGTTATTATTGACAAGGGTAACAATGCCACTTGCAATCGTGAAGGTATCGAGAACTTCGAGGACTCCTAACGCGTCTTGTTATTGACAGGCAGAGGAAACTCCGAATTCTCCCCAAATCCCGAAAAATTGAAAGTTCTTCTAACAGTAAATTAAAATGAAATATGGTACATGAATACAAAAACCCCAAATTAAAAAATAACAGTAAATCATAAAAGAAACTAAATATTCTCCGTGTTTTCACAAATATTTAAAAAGAAAGAAGAAAGTCTCTAATTTTAATGCATTTCTTTCCGCCTAGAATAACAAAAAAACATCATTACGATTAAACAACCAACGATGATCTTGGAAACTCGAAAAAAGTGTCATTCAAAAGAATTATAATTATCAATCCGTCGTTTAAAACTCTGTCCCAGCACATTTTTTTGTGTCAGTAAAAATGATAAAGATATCAGGACGAGCAAGATAAGAAAAACACTGTACGTATTCGGTAACTCCAATTAATATATCGGACGCTAATTATGTACCAAATGTATGAATGGAGCCTTCATAACAAGAAGCCTCTATTTTCAAAATGTGTCGTTCATTTCATTTTAAACAGTTTTTTCATTATGTAGAGAGTGAGTAAGTGAAGATATGTACTTTTCTTCTCGAAAATGTTATAAAGTATTGTAGTATGTGAAAACATTGACAAAATTTAATTGAGTGTACAATGTGTCTTTTGTAATAATCCTAGAAATCTTGATGTATGATGTTTTGTCACCATTTTATTGAACTCTGAATATTCAGCTCAGATGAAAGTTCATGAGTCGTAACATTCTATTCGTCTTCGCCGATATTCCAAGTTCAATCAATTGATCGTACAGTAAATTTTAAGGGTTCATTGTAAAGAGGAGGCTTTAATTTTCAGTCTTAATTATTCAGTTATGAGGAAAATTTTTCAATATTTTGAGATACTGTAACAATTTATAGCATTTTCGAGGAAAAGGATGTCTTCAACTTTGCCATGCGCTACCAACCTAAAAATACCTTAGAACAAAATAAATATGTTATATAAGTTTCACACTTCAAAATTAATTTAAATTAATTTAATTAATTTATTATTATACGATTTCTCTTTACTAAATTATAACAACTTCAACATTAACAATTTAATATCCGAAAATTAATGGAAATTTTTGTTTGTAGATTTTGCTCTTACATCGTAATCGGAAGAATCAAAAAGAAACTCATTGTATCTTTTTTTTTTTGAAAAATATTCTCCTGTTGTACCTATGGTTGTTTGATGAATGTATTATTGATGTTGAATTTCATGTCCTTATAATAATTAATTGAATATAATCGCAAATAGATGTGGAAAAAATAACATCTAGCACATTATCAAAGCATAGCGATTGAGTCATTGTTATTTTATGAAAATCAGCGTGTCATGTTGATGATATATGGGAATACTTTTATAGTATAAAGTATCGTGTATTTTGTACGTCTATCAAAGATGTAGTATAATCTGCTGATTCTTTTGTTCAAAACAGTAATGAGCACAATAAGACAAAAATATAAGGTATTTAAAAAACCATTTACAAGAATATATAATATTAATGAGCAAAATAAAACAATTGTATTTAACTTTCGAACAAAATGTCATATTTGTTGAATTTCAAAATTTCATCAAGACAACACACGACAATTCGCATAGTTTAAACTATTAAATACATACCATTGTATTTTTTCTTTACTTCTGCAACAATATTGATCATATAAAAAATTTCAATGAAATTTCTGATTCAGTATCCGAAATAGTACATATTATTCTGGATTTATTTGAAAATCCTCATCATTGCAGTCCGAAACAGGTTAAAAATACTTTGCCGTACTAGAAGGTAGTTTGTTGAAGAAATTACATTTTCTGACTGTAGAAAATTTTCGTAAAAAGTAGAATACTTCACGTCATCTGTGTGTCCATTTATCTAGCACACATATTGGCACCTTAAAAAGAACGTTCCCAGACACTTCACGAAACACAAAATATAAAGTAACAGAATAATAGCTCTAAGAGGATGTGTGACTTTACTCGTCGAACGACTGTAGAGAACTGATTCTTTCTTTTGTAACCTGTAATTTTCAACCTGCGCATATGTTACCATAAAACTCGGAAATGTGAGAAAGCACCTGAGTTTGATTGACACTTTCATGTATGCCAATTCATGAGACAATTCTTTTAAAATTCAACGCAATTTCGCGGAAATTGCAGGAAATCAAGAGGGAAAGAAATAAAAGTAACATTTCTTTCCAGAAAGATATTTTTTATTCACACACATCGATCGATAGCCATTCTCGGCTCATTAGTAATTTACAAGTTATAGCACGCAACAGTATCAATATTGTTTTCCTCTCTTTTTTTCTTTGCGAAATGTGTAAAGCCACAGCCGCGATCAAACGTGTTTTGACCGTCAAGGAGAATGGACTTCAGTGACAAAAAATATTATAGACTCCTAAAATTTTCCTTCTTTGTGACTGGATTGACATCGTACAAACCAACACTGTTAAGAATACTTCATCTTGCGATCATGTGTTTCATACTTTTTAATGCAGCATTATTTGTGGTAAGATTATTCTATTCATATAATTATTTAATCTAATATAATTATTTAATGTAATATAATTATCTAATACTATATTAAATAATAATATACACTAAATATATTACAACATGACATAATTATTTAATTGTTATATATTAATTAATTATTTGGGTAATGGAGTGTTACTTGTAAAAGAATTAGTTTTGTTATCAATCTTTACAGTTTTTTCTCACTTGCACCTCTCAATTGTTTTTATTGAGCTCAAACCTAATAATTTTAATAACAATTATATACACAGTATATGGCCCATTGCTTGTGAAATCCACAAACGTAAGTTACAAAATTCAATTAATTTTAACCATGATAATGTCAAATTATCGTGTCATCATGTTCCATCATTCTTGGTTTTTCCAAGGTAGAGCAGTGGTTAAAGGAAGTAAAATGTGATTGGAATCGCTTGCGAAACGAAGAAGAATTGAAAATACTTAAAGAACACATAACAGTAGGAAATCGTTATATAAATATTCATTTAAGTAAGAAAAGAATTAATTTCCTTATGTAAGGCTGCGAGTAAACATTTGACGCTAATGTTTTACATTTAAGATGTATTGCAGTTATGACTTCTATCATCTATAGTACTGTTGTTATATCAATTGTTCACGAAATCGATATCTTCATGTTTACTGAACACTATAGCTTCATGTTTACGAACAAATCACATCCGATTGCAATGATGCTTTTGGAAAAATTTCAAAATTATTACTTGATTGTAATTTTTATAAACATTATATTGACTATTTTTCCAGTAATTTTATTTTGCCGTGACGGTTTATTTATATTAACTCTTGTACATTTACGTCTACTGTACAAAATTGCTACGTGAGTATAAGCTATCCGATTCTAGCATTATTTATACAAATAATGATTCGATATTATATGATTTTTTACATCTTCAAGTTGCCAGGCGAAGAGTGTAGCGGATAAAAATTTATTGGAAATAGCCATCTCCAAGAGAAGTATCGCTATGCAAAAACAAATAGTGAACTCAATAGAAACTTATAACTTAATAATAAAGTCAGTATCATTTTTTTATTAAGTACATAAATTTAAATATCTTTGAATTTAAATATTTAAATATTTATTCAATTTAAATATTTCTATTTCCATAAGCATATTACATAAAACTAGATTACATTGCATATGCTTATCTATTCCTATTTCAAAGGTGGATTAATTATCTGAAACACAACTTTTCATTTTCCTATCTATTAACGTTTATAAAAGTGTCAATTTATTATGCGTCGCACACGTTTGAAGTAAGTCACATTCCAGTATGTCCCGAACTGAAACTATTGCATGCAAAGTGGGATACAAAAACGAATTTGACGATTTTTAATCTCGAATATTTCCAATTGTATTAACTAACACTACAAAGTTTAAGGCACAAAATAACGTATTGCGATTACTGGTTATGTAATTGTATCTGGATAAAATATAAGTTACAAGGTATAAAATGAGGATTAATTTTAGATTTAATATAATAACTATAAGAAATAGAATTATAGCGATTTTCGACGAAGTGATAACAAAATAGTAAAAAGTTTTTGAATTTAGATTAAAACTATCTCCGACAAGTAATGTTTCACAAAAACCGTTAAAAAAAGAAATTCAATAGTATTGTGACAAATTTGTATCGATAATGTTACGTGTCGCGATATGGTGATTCTTAATAGACTTTTAAAAATTAACCGTGTCGAGAACGTGATTACTATCCCAGGTTTTGTGTTAGTCTACTTAAACAACTTATCCAGCGATGGGAATTTAAATAAGTAACGAGAGACTTAATTTTTACAGCGAAGACTTTTCTTTTCAAACATCAGAGAAGAATGAGATGTACAAACGAGAAGAACAGAGAAAAAGGTGTAAGGTTGTGGTTCGCGGAGTACTGGAGAAATTGGAATTTTCATTTCTTCGTTATAAATTATTTCTAGGAAACGTACATTCATTAACCAGCTATTTCAATATTTTAAACATGAATTGCTTTCGGGTACAACTTTCACCGGCTTTCTTAATTGCTCTTATGATTTCGGTTGTACTTGCGATATCTGTTGCACACGTGACAATACAAAGAAATAGTAGCTAACTAAAAAATTAAACACTTAAAATCTTATTTCATTTTAGAAATCGTCAAATTTCCATTCCAAATTTGTATTTTGTTATGTTCACAGTTTATTCTTCTTAGACTTTCAGAATGATATCCCATGGAAACAGTTATATTATAATTATAAATTTTATCAACATTATAAATTGTATAATGGTCGTTATTAGATACTACGATCTAATGCAATGTATATCCGACGAAAATCAGAACTTCTTTTATACGTTGTAAGTATGTAAAATAATTACGTTTATTTAATATCCTTGTATTTTTTCATGCAGAGTTCGGGCTGTATTCGATATAAATGTATCCCAATTATTACGTCCCGGTTTGTCGAACGACAATAAAGTAATAGCAGAGGCTATTATTCAGCCGAGATTCGTGTAACCTTTAGATCCAACTGGCGCGTTCGTTCGATTCTGATCGGTATCCGCACTATAGTCGTTTGCTAATCTGAGGTGCCTTCATTACTAGAAGGAAGATAGCCCAGTGAATGCGATTTGAATTGGTCTTCTGGTATCGGTGTCCTGGCTTCTATGATCGAGTGGAAATAGAAACACTTGTTGGAATGGAAATAGTAGAAGCCTCTGGAGTCAGAGCGACACTGGATGCTCCTCACTCGGAATTCCGGAACTCAATGAATGAAACAAGATTGTATGCACTTGTTTAATTGTATGCACATTGTGTCGACCGATCACGTGATTGCGAAGGTGAATCATTTTCGGCCAAGATGCATTGTTGGGCAAGGTCGGTTCTACAAAGTATTATTCGCAATTACTTTATGGGCCTAAGAGTACTACCCAGGGATGCGTAGTACCCTTGCATTACATTCATACGTTCATTGGTCTTGGCTGTAGGAACCAAGGCCAAACAGACGCGCTCCCTGCAATCTTATTACTAAAGCGCGGAATTTCGAAATGAGAACTAAGGTATCACGTCCTAGCCGCAGGAAAAACGCTGACTGAGGCTATCAGCAAGCCGGATTGAGTGACGTTGTACAACCTTCCGGTCCATTCGACACGTACGTCCAGTTCTAACTGAAATCCGCGGTGTTCCTCTAGGTTGGTGCTGTTACAAATCAGAGAAATGATGTTCGAGTGAGAATGATTCTTCTAATGACGAATGAAATATAACTGCCCCCAGGAGGAATAAACACTTATAAACTATAACTATAGTTTATTATATGTATATCAAAATATGTATCACATTAATAGAAAGCTTGTGTCAAGATTTATCACTAGTGATCTACAACTAGAGCTGAGACAATAGCGGAAAACAAAGATTAAGATCGAGACTGTGCGGAAAAACTCACGAATAGATCTTGAAGATTAAATAACTGGTTTTTTCAACATTGAAGCTCAACAAACTGTCTCTTAACTTTTACCTCCTTTTATAATATTGGTTATCGGTGGTGCACTATGATTTCTCATCCGGAGAGTTCACTATCGCTTGGAAAAGAATATCGAACATGGTGTTTGTTGAATATAGTCGAATGTTCATTCTCGTTCGCCGTTTGATCTGCACCGTTTAAAAAACCACTTGAAGCCTATTGCTCCAGAACAAAAACCGATCGAAGTTCCATACCTCATAATCGATTCATTCTCTTTTTGCTGATACTCTTGGAGCAGAATAACCCGTATCAAGCAACACGCCGAATCGCCTCGATAACTCTGGAGACTAAACAAACGTCGGTCATCCAACCTCACACCAATATATAATTTTTTTCTGCAATTCTGCAATTACTTTCATCTGAGATTTTAAAACAAATGAAGTTCGAAATGAATTAGTCTTATTATACGTACGGGTAAAGAAAGCATTGATGTATCTTTTTTTTCCAAGTATCTTTTCATAGTAAAGTGATAAATGTTATTTTAATTTAATCGAGTATGTTCTCTAATGACTTTAGCACACAAATATTCCGCGTAAAACATTTAATGACATAATACATGGTGCGGGAGGATGGAGTCCCACATTTCAAAAAATCACTGAAGGGTCCCTTGAACAGGTAGAGGGTTGTGGCAGTTCCAGTTAGGTCTGGTGACCAATACAGTTTTCAGTAGTCACCATGCCGAACGGTCGAGTGAACGTCGGGGCTTTGTTATCGGGGTCTTTTTTAAAAACGGCGATTCCGTAATTGCGACGCACGACCTTTCGCGCGCGTTTCGGTTTAAACCGAAACGACGATGTTCCTAATCGGAAAACAATATTGAAATGGGTCCAAAACTTAAAGGCAACGGGATCTATAATGTATAAAAAACCAGCTGGGTGTTCCAAGTACGTGAGAACACCTGCCGTGAAAAAGTTGCCGCAGCCAGAGCGTCTAGCAAGCATTCTCTATCGCGTTCTGCTCGGAAATATGCCTCTTCTCTTGTGTTATCGGATCGAACGGTGAGGCTAATTCTGCACACAGACCTTAAGTTACACCCATATAAGATTATAATCACTCAAGAATTGAGTCCACAAGACTGGGGAAAGTGTAGAGATTGTTGCAACGCCATCCTTACAACTGTGCCTCCCAGCGGTATTGTGTGGAGTAGTGTCGAAGCGCATTTCCATCTTTGTGGCGCAATTAATAAACAAAATATGTTTTCGATACTGGGCTCCAGAGAGTTGGAGCCCGCGCCAACTCTATCAGCGACCTCTTTAGTACCCATTGGTGTGCGGTGTCCTCTGCAGGCATCGTAGGGCCTCATTTTTTTGAAGAAGCTGGCGACACTGTTACTCTAACATCAGACTAGTATTGTAACATGTTGAAGAACTTTTACGCCCAAAATGGAAGAATCTGAAGAGAAACTAAATCCAAATAACTTCTAGTTCCAACAGGATGCAGCCACAGCTCCTACAGCCCGTCGTTCTCGAGCTACTTTACAAGAGATATTCCCGCTTGATTTCTTTACGAGAATATGTTACATGGCCCGCTCGCTCCATAGACCTGAGGCCCTGCGACTTTTTCCTGCTTGGGTGTCTCAAGGCTGAGGTCCATAATCATTGTCCTTGAACCCTAGAAAATCTCGAAGAGGCCATTAAAAAGGAAATCGCCAAAATTCTCTTCAATATATGTGGAAGAATGTAATGGAAAACTTCCAGGACAGCCTGAATATGTGCATCGCCTGTGAAGGCCATCATTCACACTATATTATTTTTAAAACCTAGATCAAGAAAAACGCATTATATGTGCTTTCAGAAAGTAAAACTTGTTCTTCGTATTTTGTAACATTTTTTCATAATTCACCTTGGTAATGTGCCACTCCATCTTGCCGCAAGCTGTATAAAGAGAGTATGAAAACTGAACTGAAATTTCACAGCAAATTTCGTAGCAAATTGACAAAATTTAAAATATGTGTCATTACTTTATTTATTGCATGAAGGAAATAAAGTAACATTTTGTATTCATAGCTGTTGTATTAATTAATTGCTTGTAATTAGTTCAGCATTAATTCCACATGTTTCCTTGCAATATCCGGAAAAATTTTCAATTTACTGTTCTAATAAATCTTTAATTCATAATTTCTTCCAATAAATATTCATTGTTTTATCAAATAATATCGATAGATATCCTTGATCATACCTATCAATTTGTTCTTTCGTTGATCGAAATCTCTCAGAATCCCATTCAGTGCTAAGCACTTTCTTCATAGAAGACATTTTCCTTCAGAGCTAAAAGTATTGACTCTCATGAGAGAATAATGTTGTTTATAAAAAAAATAGAAATGTACTAATATTTCTTTCACTCATAATGGTCTAAAATAGTAATTTTCATATCTATTTCAGATGATTAAGATTTGATATATATATATATATATATATATATATATATATATATACATATATATATACATATATATATACATATATATATACCTATATATATATACATATATATATATATATATATTTCATTAGATATTCTCTTACAACACGTAATTCTGTATAGAATCTTTTTATATATTCTAACTGATAGAATCACAGCTATGCATAAGATATTTCAGTATTACACCTGCATCGAATGAAAAATGCATGACTCTTTAAATATTTACAAAATTTTTCTTATCCTTGACAGCAATTTTAAATATGTTTATTTGAAATAACATCATATTTATTTAATTACTTATAATTCTTTATATTTTACTTTAACGATACGGACGAAATATGTTGATAATTTAATACAATACAATAACACTATTATACAATATACCGTTAATATGTTGATAATTTAATACCATACAATAATATTATTATAGTATATCGTTTATGTAATATAAATAATGTACTATTATATACTATATCGTTAATGTAATGTAAATAATGTAATATAAATTATAATTTACAAAGAATATCTAAGAAATAGGTGGCCAAACTTTCATATCGTATTTTATCGTCACTATTAATAAGTAGAATTTATAATTATATAAAATATCACGTTTTATTCCGTTTCTACTTCGTCTTCTAATCTCAAAACTCAGGTTTTCTTGGTTTTTTCAGATATTCTCTAGAATGGTACAATTTACCGTTATCAGTACAGAAAGTGCTACTTTTTGTTATGCAAGGAAATCTTAAGCCAGTATTGAATATCTATGGTATATGGGTACCTACATTCGAAACTTTGAGCAAGGTGAGAAACCTTTGTGAAAATTCAAAATACATGAGAAACTTTTGTGAAAATTCAAAATACATAAAATAAAAGAGAAATATTTTTCAGCAAACTAAATTATCATGGTCTTATTTTATGCTACTGCATTCTACGCAGAAATATTGACAATAATTATAGCATATTTACGGATCATATAAAGAAATGACGCATCATTTGATATTTTGGAATTGCTATAACTGTAGAATGATATGTAACATTAAGAATGAATATGTTTAAATTAGGTTAGAAGTGCACCATAATGAAAATATACCTAAGGTTAAACGTAAGTAAAAAGCAATATCATGTTTTATGAGCTTTATGATATTGTCTTCAAATTAAGGCTCCTCACGCATTGTTAATCACCGATGATCACTGGATTGTAAAAAATTATAAAAGTACTTAATGTGTATTTATGTTTGACAACCTCATTTTCGCCACAGAGTTCTTCCAGTAAAAGATGAGTCTGATATTTTCTGTTCTTTTTTAATTTAGAAAGTAATTTCGTTAGATTTTCTCGACGACCATCGTTCGTCGACTGATTGACAGTACCTAACAGTTAGACTACAGAAAAAAAATATATCTATAATTTTTGTATAGTACATTTTTCACTCTATCTCTGCAGGTATGGAAAATGTCAAAAAAAAAGAATGGCTAAAAAAGTCAATGTCTTTTCAGTTTAACGAAGACAATCTAAATGCAGAAAAATTAATATGACATTCCATTGAAAAAAAAAATGAACTGATCGTGAGTCTATTCTGACCGTCCTTTCAGAAAAGTCCTTTATTCCTCAATTTACGTTCTTTTATCGTTAAAATTAAGAAAAAAACGAATCGATAGCCACCATCCGTTAGTTTTCGAGAAAACAGCTAGTAATACCTTAGTTGGCCTACCCTATACAAGAAATTGTATAAACTAATTAAACTAACTCTCATTTAATTCTAATTTTTTTTATAGATATAATTTAAGACTTAATTATGTAAGTATTCCTTCTTGCTCCCATTTATTATATATTTGAACATTTCAGTATATTTATTTCTTTAGTTACAAAATTTCTTGACCTAATTATTTATCTTTAGAAGATAATCTGTCTTTGTATATTGTGATTAAATTTTAAATCATATAATAGTGTCCTTTTTTGACATTGAATGGTATAGATATCAAACAATTAGCAGACATAAGACATATCGTGTTTCTTCAGTATGGTTTTTAAGTATTAACGTGGTAATTTTACATCTAAAATAATTTTATATCTACTACCTTTGTACATGCATGCTAATTTATATTCTGTATTCAATACATGTTATAATGATACATGCGATTATTCTGATTATGTAGTGATTCTAGCCTTTTGCGGACGAGTGTCGGCATACAGCCGCCTAATTATATTTTTCTAAATGATAAGATTTGCATGGGTACAGTAGACAAATAAACAGTCCTTTGAAAGATTTGAAAGACATTATAAATCCTTAGCGATGAAGACTTATTTTCTGTAAAATATAAACTCACGATGTGAGACGATGGCCGAGACGATCCAGAAATATTCGTTATTTAACGCTTTCAATACGAGCGCCGGACATAACGGCATTATTAACGTATTACGGATATTATATATTAAAAATATATAATACATTATTGTATTTAATCATCAAGACGAGCTTTTTCTGCTTTTTCTACTCGACAGAAATATTTATACGATAAAAAATTATTGCAATGAAAATTGTATTATATAATTGTAGGGATATAATTTAGATGATTTATTATATTAAATAATAAAGAAATCGAAAACAAGACAACAAATGATAAATACAAGATAGGCAACTCAAACAACAATAATTCGAGTAAACTTAAACGCCGCAATTAATTTACAACACAAATTACTCTTTTGACCACACTCATTCAATACTCTTTTTCAACTCTCTCCTGACACGCACGACTCTCTTCTATTTCAAAAAAAAAAGAAAAGCGCTCAGTGCCAACGCTGAGCCTCTCACATCACATTCATACTTTTCATTCACGCATCTTCAGCAAACAGGCCATTTATTACAAGTAAAAATAACTAAATATATAACTATACACAATTTTGATACTACATAATTATACGATAAGGAATTATTGTAATAAAAAAATCTTTTTTAATGTATTGCAATTCAGAAAAGACATACGTACAGCTGTTAAAAATTTAAAGTTTGATTTTTGTTTGAAATATTAAAATTTGTTTTTAAAAAACATTCTAAATCTTTGTCAAAGTATTATCTGAAAATTCGACAAAAATTTTATTTCAAAACAGATTAACAGACTCAGAAACTGATTCGATCTGTACATTTTTGGCGTGGAATCATTTTCAATAGCGGCGTAGAGAAAGGGTTAAACAAATATTTTATTTTAAATTTGTTTTATTTTGAAAGATAAATAATCCAGTTTGTTTGTAGCTGTACGCGTGGAGGTCAACTTCACTTTTTTTAATGTAACTATACAATTTATTACACAGTTTTCGATGCATCTTGATTTTCTGTCTAAAAAATGTATTAATGATCTATAAAAAAATTATTAGTTTCAGATTTTAACCTTAATTCTCAGTAAAATCTATCGTATGAAAGATGAAGTAGGACAAGAGCAGCATTCTTTTATTCCTGTTATTTCTGTCTTTCATAAGAAAAATTTTCACAAAATTAAATTTAAAATATCTCTTAAATCAATAATTTTTGAACATACATGGATTAATGTTTTTATTGCATATATCGAGCTGATTAACGAATCAATGGATTGATTAATGGATCAAAAAATAGGTATATCATTCCATTAAAAAAAATGGAAATGACATCCAAATTCCCATAACTCATCTACATCCAAACCGTGTAACTTTGTTTTAAATGAAAATTTTTTATATGATGCAAATCTTAGAAAGTGAGCAAGTTATTTGGGCCATTTTGTAGAGTAATAGTGTATTATATACTATTGTTTACTGTTAAGTCCAGCAGCGATTGTAATTTGAGGTACGGATGGAATTCCAAACGGTTTAGAAATTTTGTATTCTTGAACACGTTGAATGCAGGTAATGGGTCTGCAACTAAACGATAGTATTACTAGCAACCATCTCTGTCAAGAATTACGATAGGTCCCCGGAATAAACAGGATTCCTTGGGAAAGTGAAAGTGGAACTTTCGCCAAAATTTCCTTCCGCACACGGTTCTCGGCATCCCCTTCGCAGACAACTTTTCTGGAAAGGGAAATACACAAATCTTCACCGGGGAGGACTTTTCGGGATAGAAACAATACGGATACGGATGAGCGCACATCGGGAGCGGATACACACAAACGCCTATTGCTAGCAGATAGACAAAGAGTCTCATTGGGAGAGATTCGAAAAGACCATCATCGCGAATCGATCGCAGTGGACTCAAATTTAGGGATTCATATGGGTACATACGAATGCAATATTCATGTCTAAAGTGAGACGGCTTGATCGAACTCAACAATTTACAAACGAAATGGGTCGATCATCAAATATAGTATGTAGTTTGCAAATCAGGTAAACTCAAATAATCTCGGTCCGAATCGATGACATGTGAGATCATTTTATTTCAAATTAGAAAAGGGGGTGAAATTCAATTGCCTGTGAAGTGGGAATAAGGAAAAAATGGCTTACCATAACTACATCGTATATGATGCGTCGGATAAACGTGTACAAGCAGCAAAGATAATAATTCACGAAAAAGTGAGAAAAAAATGTAGAATAGGATTGTTTAATTTGAAGTTTCGCTTTCGAGAAAACCGTCATTGAAATCGATTTATCAAATACATCTGAATTTAGCTAATTCTAAACATCCCAATGAAAAAAAGAGAAATTAACAGGAGGTTAATGCAAATACATGCAAAAATAAGCAAAAATAAAACTCTTTTATTTAAAGTTTCACTTTTAAAAAAACAGACTTTAAACATGTTTCGTTAGAAATTGCCTTGACGTACTGATATATCTATTTGATAGATTTTCATACTCACTTCTTTCGAAAACGACGCATTTTACAAAAATTTTACTCTGCATTTTTTTATTTATTTTCGCACATAAAATAATCTTTTATTAATTACTGTATTCTGTCATATCCAGAATTAACTTCAAGAGTGGATAAATCTTCAAACACGTTTTTTTTTAAAACACTTTATGCCTCAAATATAAAAAATTTGTTCTAAATATATTATTTTTCCTTCTTTTTGTGAGGAATTATCTGCTTCCTGCTTGTAGATATCATTCGTGTATAGATTATAAATGATATTAAACAATATTCCTGTATCTCGTGATCTTTATTTAAATAGATAATCCAAATTATGAACCGAAATATAAACGTTAAGAAAAAGACATGTATCAGAATAGTAAGTATAGATATATATTAAAGTAGATATCTATATCTATCTATCTATCTATCTGTCTGCCTATCTATCTATCTATATAGTAGATATATATTAAATATAGATTATATAGATATATATTATATAGATATATATTAAAAAAGATTTACCTAAATAATGTTGGAATTATTTTAATTCTTTGTTAAGAATTTAAATTCTAACGAAAACGAATTATCAGTTAACAAATATTTAGCAAATATATTATTTCTTAGACATAAATATCCATATATGCATACAATATGAATCTGATTAATAGATTCTTGATTAATTAATTGATGAAGCTAACATATTGTTTTTTTACAAGCAATTCTATCTTTGAATTCGTAGAGCATTGATGAACCACACATACAAGACATGTGATGAACTACAGGTCCCATATTTGAAAACGCAGTGAAAGAAATAACAAACATAACGAATAGATAATAATATGTTCATATTAAAAACAGAATACGATGTTCTAAAATTTATAATATGTCAATCCCAAAAATGTAAAAGGAGTTAAAGTATTTCTTCAGGTATCGAAGTTGGAAAGTCTGTTCAAGTCTCTCTTGAATCTGTTGTGATAGAAAATTTGCATATCTGTAGCAGAAAATTGAAAATAAAATGACATAATAGAATTATGAATTCTAGCAAGTCTCGCCGTAATGTGTGTAAAAGTTTCTGAATCTCTAAATCTCGCTCTTACAGATCTAGATTATCACTTCTTGGTAGAATACATATATATAGAATTTACCTTCTTTATTAAATATTACCTACTATTTTATATCTTCTTACTCTCCATCCCTTTCAGACCATTGTTTGGTTCCCGGCTTTGGTTTAAGCTACAACTCAGCAGCTAATCCTTGGGACTACGCGATTAATTGTATCTTGACACAAGTCAGGCTACCCTAATCAATTAAGAAGCTTTCATAAATACGCATTAAAATATTTCAGATATTGTTTCGAACGACTCTGTCAATCAAAATGGAGAGTGTTAAGAAAATGAAGATTATACAATTTTAAGAAATCTAGCGATAAAAGACAGGAAGAGATAGAAAACGACATAAAAGTTAGATAACGACGATATTGCTATAACATCATTAAACCAATATCGGTATGTATACATTTACGATGTAGCTTTGATTATTTTCAAGTGTTTCGGACGTTCTAAAATTGCAGTTCTGATATTAACTGCTAGATACCTACTCGCGTTTAATTTTCATACGAAAACTGGTACAAATAGGGACATTCAAAATTACAGTATACATTTTGAATCCATAGAATAAAAATTAGTTTATTAAAAAATATTGAAGTAAAAATTTGAAAAAAAGAAAAGAATAAATTAGCAACACAAGGAGTTCCCAACCGGTCACCATCTAAGTGCCCAGCGCTTTAATTTTGGTGATCGGACGAGAACATTTTCTTTTTTAAATATTTTAATAATGGGAATATACATTTTTGATAATGTTTAATAAACAATAGTACCTACTTATTCTAAGCTTAAGCTACTATTTAAAATTACATAAGGCACCTACGTTCAGTTATGGTATAATATAGTCCTATATTTATATTAACTAGTGTCTTTAAGTAACGTTAATATGTAGGAAGACTTATTTTATAAAAACCTTCTTATATTACAGAGCCCTCTAATTCGTGGCATCAGGTACTGATGTCTACAATATTCGACAGTTCCTTTTAAATAATTTTAATTTTTGCTAATATAGCTCAAATTCGCTACTTACTAGTATTATAGGTTATTATGCCTGATAGCGGGTCAGCTTGTTGTGTTTCAATTGGTGATTATCTTTCTCATATTTCATATATGTAATCCTCGATCCTCGAAGAGATATTTTTGTTTCTTTGTGGAGGTCAACTATTCTAACTTATCTGCCTTTATTCAATGCTAGTCTAAGACATTTGTTTTAGTAAGTCTGTAGAAGTTTCAGATCAGCATGTGCTGTACCACAGCAGCGGCATATGTTATTACAGGGCATAGAATCATTTTATAAATGAGAAGTATGTTATTAACTACTAAGAGCAGAGCATTAAGAAGTATAACAGCACTGGTTTTTCTTAGCACTGTTCTAATGTGGGAATTGCACGTAAGTTTAGAAGATTAACCATCAAGTATTTCACTATTGTCTTAGTCTGACTTATTGTGTATCCTTATTGGTTGTGTAATCCGAATGTCTTTTTTCTAGCAAAAACTATTGTTTCTCATTTTCCTAAGTTGCGCGTGACTTAATATTTCTTGTTATTACAATATATTCTTGTTATTAATATTACCTATGTACCAATGTAATTAATATAAGTGTATTAACTCTTGTTATTAATATTACCTATGTACCTATGTAATAAATCTAAGTGTATTTGCACTTGTTTCGCAGCGACTATTGCACTAAAGGAATGAGTATATATTGCTGTGTCGTCTGTTGGAAGCGCAAGTTTGGTCCTTGGAAACTTTATTATATCGTTGACAATAATAAAAATAATTGTGAACCAGAACGGAAAGAACGGAATCCTGCGTAACCTCTACTTTAATGCTTGGGGGCAACAATTTAGTGTTATTTACACTTCTTCTATGAGTCCTATTACTATTAGAATTGTAAGATATGAGTGTATCAGTTTTATGATTACGCTAGGATAGGCGTTTAGGATTCATCAGTCCATCGATCCATACCCTGTCAAACGCTTTATCAATATCTAAAAATACCATTACAGTGACCTTGTTTTTGTAATTATTCATTCTAATACCATTGACAATTCTTACTACCTGCTGCACAGTATTGTATTGTTCTCTAAATACAAATTGCTTATCGTTAGCCTGCATCTGTCATTTTTCGTGCTTTTCTACTTACAGTACTATCCTTGCTATGATTTGAGGCTTTTAAGACTATCTAAGGCTAGATAGGAGAGTATCGGCCTGTAGCTGGCAGGTTTTGGAGGATTCTTGCCAAGTTTTAATATTAGTAAAATGGAGGTTTTACAGCACTTTGAGAAATAATCAATTTTGATAATTGCGTTAATATTTGCACTAAAGTTTTTCGACTGACATTTTTCAGAGATATTTTGAATACTATTATCCTTAGGCTTTTAGACAGGACGTTATTATGATTATCTTCTTTATTTCAGCTGGCGAAGAAATGGCATTTTTGTATTCTTCATTAAGTCACTTGGCATCTTTGAGGCACGTAGTTTCTTACGTTTTTATAATATCTCGTTTCTCAGGTGATGACTAGTTCAGTGTTATGTACTGTTTCATTAACATGTTAACTTCTCCTGCTTTATCTGCGTCGGTTATTGCCTCTGAGAGTTTTCTTCTGGAGTTAGATATGGATTTTTGATATTTCCTTTTGAACATTTTTGTGTCTCTTCGTAGGGATTCATCTTGAATGTTCAATTCTGTGAGTTGTTTGTCAAAATCAAATTTCTGTATTAATTTTCAGATATGATGGGTTTGTTCATTGTATATGATTTTACATGACATATTGCCAGTCCATTTCAAGAGTCTACTGATGCGTTTACGTTCTTTACCTTTACTTTAGGTAAGGTTTCTTCAAAAAAGTTGGTACGTTATTGGTAATTTTTTGTCGTCCAATTTGTTTTGTTATTTATAGATATTTTTGATCCAATTTTTACTTATATTTTATTCAATCAGCTTTCCTGTAGTCATAGCACTCTTTTTCATATAAACTGTATTTCTAGCAGTTGACAATTTTAAACAGTAATTGTGATCTGAGACTAGATTATTTAAGACTTTGGGCTCAAAAATGTTACTATCATTTTGATTTTATACCAGGTTAATAGTAGTTTGTGTGCTGCTATTCACCGACTTGATCTACCAGCAATTTGATAGGCTGTAGTTATATAACATAAGTCCATTGTGATTATTAATACGGCAGACTTTATGCCTATAGTTTAGGTCATCGAGTTTCACATGTGGTTTTTGTTCCTCTAATAACGGGAAATTTATTTGATTGGTTTCTATTTACCGAGCTGACTGTTGCCGCTGGAGCTCTACTCGTTGTTCGAGTGTTCCTTTCATAGGTGTCGTTTCCTTATTTTTGTTTATCCATTCCATTCTTTGAATGTATACTGCACATTTAGTGCAATTCGGATGAGCTAGGTGTCGGTAATGTAGATTGAATGGCGTGTTTCATCTCAGTGCTGCCAGCCTAGACACATTAGTGGCTGGATGAGAAAATGACGACTGCTACCGCCTACATCTGTTTTTGTATATGGCCAGGCGTCTCTAGGCTCAACAAAGACTGAATGATAATGGTCACCCATCCTAAAGGTTCTCCGCACCTGCGTTGCTTAACCTCATGATCGATATCGATTTGTGGGTCAGCGGCAGCCACTTGCAGTTGGGTGTTTTTTGGAACAAGTAGAGGACAGCTTGGATGTGTTAGTCATCGTCGCTAGACTATCTTTTATGCACTCGTTAGTTGGGTGGGTACATGTATACGCTTGAGGCATTTGGGTTTGACATGGCAGTTTGTAGTAGCAGGCTCCCATTTTCTGCAGCATTGTGTTATTACCTTTTTATTAATATATCTTTCCCATCCTATTCTTGTACGTGGTAGGTGGACTACGAAGACTTGTTTTTTATCTTTTCTGCTAGTGTAAGTATGATACTTTGTGTTTTCATTTAAGTTCGTTATTAGTTTGTTACAGTTGCTAATTGTAGATATGTGCTAATCTGTTAGTTGTGTATTTAATAAAAAAATTTACTTTAACGTGTTTTTGCCATTGGTTTGGTATGTGAGATACTGTTGCTATGAATTATTACTGAGTGTGTTTTCTATCTTCTTTGATATTGATTCCTCTCGTTTGGAATTATCATTTTCCATGTTCATTTCCTGTTCAAGTGTTTCTTCATTAAGAACTGGGAATCAGTTTTTTTAGAGTGATGATGTTTAGGTTTTGTTCATTTTTATGCTTTTTCTTTCGATCGGCAGTCTTTTTCTTGTTATTATAGTTTTTGTTGTCGTTTTAGTTATTGTTATTATAGTATTAGTTATTCCATTATTGGAAGCTGAGATTAATGTACTAAATGAGCTACCATTTCCGTGTGTTCCTTTTCGTTCATTTACTTTCGTTCATTTAATTAATGAACCTTACTTTTATTGTTATTTGGTCTAATAGTATATATATTAGTTATTAAATTAGTTATTATGTTTAGTCCAATTTTTCTTAGTGTTATTTACAATTCACCTTTTTAACTGCTAGGTTGCCAATGTTCTTATGCCTGACTCTGGCCCGAAATTCGGAACAAGAACCAGTATTTTCAGCGCAATGTGATCATTGGTTTGAAAGCAATATTTCTGTTTTAGAAAGATTTCGAGTGATGAAACGGCAACTAGAAATTTAATTGACATTATATTGATACAACATGTTACGTCTTGACACGCTGAATGACGATAAACCCATACTGTTAAGAGCAGGGTAAGCCACGTTTGCTGATGTAGTTCTGTATATAAGTATATGTTCTGGTATTTGACCGTGGAAGGGATGGTTTTATATGCTATAACTTGGTCAGTGGGTTTCCTGTCGGTAAAAGCGATAACTTAACAGATTGTATCTGTTATTCTCTAGAAATGGCAAAACCAGGAAAAATGTACTCTCATGCAAATCATACCGTCAGACCAATATGGCCATACAAGATGGTCTCCAGTAGCTAAGACACACATCTTGGCCGAATTAACTGTGAGTTTCCATTTGCGGAAATATTCTTGTAGCTAATCGAGATGGACTTCAATGTATTCCGTTGCGTTTCCGAGGCACCACAAGGAGGCAAAGATGGCAGTAACATCAGCATAAGCTAGTAGGTGGGAATTTTGAGTGCTTGGGATGTCGTATATGTAAAGGATAAATAGGAACGGGCCTTACTTTACTCCCACAGTGATGCGGTTTGGTAGTTGAGGGAATACCGTTGACTGAGACGTAGAATTTTTTAAGTAATTGGCAATTATGTTAAGCGAAGGCAGGGTGTTTATTCTTTGCAGTTTGATTAAGAGGGCATTGTGAGAGACTGAGATGAAGGCTTTTTCGAGGTCTAAAATGATAAGATGTGTTAATCTATTTTTGTTTACTTCTAGGGTGATGTGTTCCATGACACATTGTAACTGTTGAATGCAGGAGTATTTTTTCCTGAACTCAAACTGTTGTAGGATGATTATGTTGCTTTTTACATGAGTTAGTAGGATGAGAACGATGTTTTCGAATATCTTATACTAATATTGCTTAGGATTGATCAGCCGGTAGCTGGTAACTTCTATGGCGGGTTTTCCCTGTTTCGGTATTGAGATTATTTTGAAAAAATTCCACATCGTAGGAAAATAACAGAATTTGAGGCAGGTTTTGAATATGTAATAAAATACTTGGCTCGGTGTTTTTTAGATACAATTGTGGAGACTTTGTCCAATCCAGTTGCTTTGTTGTTGGAGAATGTGTTATGGATGAGATTGAAGAACAGATTTCTGTGTGACTTATGGAGGGGGTTGCCAGATTTTGGGAGCTTTCTTCTATGTTTGCTTTTTCGATTGATGATGTTTCGGTGGGTTGAGTCCTCAGGAGAAGGTTTTGGGCTTCGTGGTTTGCATCGCCGAAAGTTTGGTATTTTCTGGCTGAAGACGATTTCATCGTCTATGTCGACTGGAGTTAATAATTGTAGGTTTAGTTTGAGTCTAACAAGGTTTTTTGCGAAGGCGTTTCAGTCTGTCTATGCTGATGAGTTCTGGCATCTTGGGTTTTAAGTGAAAGGGCTAAAGGTAGATGGTTCATCTATTCGATTAGTTCATCTATGGTGAGTTGTATAGAAACGGCAGTTGTATAAAAAAGGGACGTTTATTCGGAAAGTAAGCAGAAATGTTGGAGGGATTGCAGTTTGGTTCCCTGTAATTGTAGATGGAACTGAATGATACGATAGTTGTGGATTTCCGCGTGATTCTTGAGAATGGGTCTGTTTGTGATTCTATTTGTGTTGCTCCATGCAGTTGTGACATTTCAAATCTCCAGTTAGCAACAGCATAATCCATCGCCTTATCACCGGATGCGAACAAGACATCTTAATATCGCCCTATCATGGGATGCGAACAAGACACTTACAACAAGACCCTCAGTTACCAACGGCCAGAAACAAACAACGATAAGCTTTAGTATAAATAGAGGCTCCTCCAGCCGCCTAAGTCAGTCTAGTCTTGATTTCGTCTTGATTCAGTACCAACCTTTGACCAAAGACATATTTTGCATATTTTGTATTAAATATAGTCACTCTAACAGCTTTGGCTATTCGACAACTTTATATATATATATATATATATATATATATATATATATATATATATATCAAAGTCTCAATTATTACGTGACACAGTCGTCGTCTGTGGTACAGTACGGTAGTATGATAAGTCATTCAGTTCTGTTGGAGGGGGGTATATTTTATCTTGTTGGAGGGGGAGGGGAAGAAGCCGCTCCAGTGGTTAGTTTGGGATTGTTTTGGTTTTGATTAGTATTTCTGTTTGAAGTGGTTGGTTGTGGTGTGTCTTCCGTAGTGTTATCTTGTGTGACAGTTGTTAATACTCCGACGCTTGTTTCCGATGGTTGGTGGCCCGTCTTGTCTGTATATTTTGTAGCTAGGAATTTTGATGATGTCTTTTGGAGTGAGCCATGATAATTGATATCTGTGTTTTGGTCTGTTAGGAATTTATAAAGTTCATTTATCCTGTTCCATAAAATAATGAATGGAGTTTTTATGGCTGGCCATTGTCGAGTTCTTTCACTATTGGAATAGTAGCCCTGTCTCTTTCCTGAGTTTGTTGCGCAGTTAATATAATACTTTTGGATAAGCGCTATGATTTTAAAGAAGTGGTTCAGGTCTACTGAGTTGAGCTCGTATAGATTTTTGTTAGTCGGAAATTCAGTTGGTTGAAAATGTTGGAATAGTTCAGGTAATACCGCTCTTGCGTAAAATATTCATTGTTTTATTCTGTAGTTTTTCTGAGAGCGAAGGGAGAAAGTGAGTATTCTACTGGGTGTGAAGTGGTGGAAGGGATGAGGGTCGGAGAAATTGTTGCGTGTGTTGAATCTTCATGTTGCCAAGAAGGCTAGTAAGGCTAGTAAGGCTAGTAGGACTACTTTGAATAATTACGCGCAGTTGGCACATGTTGGGAGAGTTTCAGGTTGTTACAGGATCATGCGTTATACTGATCAGCATATGTAACTGGTTTCTTATTGTATGAGGTGTGATCGTTAGCTTGTTAGCCGAAGTACTGAATGGTTGGTTTACGGAAGTCGAATTTTTTCCAGTATATTTTCAGATTTTCCACGTATCTGGTATGGTTAACTTTCGTTAGATTAATTTCGGAAGCGAATATAACGCAATATATCGGATATTTGGTGCGAGTGGAAATTTCGGTACAATGCACATAATTTGGAACTTTGGATTTAGGATTATTGCAAATTCTGAAGTCAGGAAGGCAGAACCCTTTGAGAAATATTGTCACGGTTTTTTCAGTGTAATTGTGATATTTTATGTTCTCTTTTAGGCAACTTATTTTAAATTCAGATGAAACGTTATTATTAGTGATGATTTTGAGCTTGCCAGAAATGTATTTTGCTTGGAAAGTGTTGTTTTACTTATTTTTTGGAGCATCGATAAATTTACCGTGGTCTATATTGTCATGAATGTAAATAGGAATAGGATGGCCTAGATATTTGGGTGTCATGATGAAGGAATTGCTTGAAGATTTACGGTGCGTTGGTTTGTTTATCATTATCTTTCGTTGACCAAACTGTTAGCGAAATCGCTGTTTTGGTAGAGATATCTGCGTTGCATGGGAGGATGTAGTTGCACGGAAGTCTGAAAAGGATGTGATTTTTCTTGAAATGATAACCTTAACTTGTTCTTCTCTTCTTTTCTCTTAACCACCGTCCATGTAACTTGCAGACCAGGTTTGCTGTTGAGGCTTTATTGTTTGTAACGTTTCTCGCTTGGAGTCTTTGTTTGATTCGTTATTACGCACACATTTACTCACTGATCACTGCAAATGAGAAAGTTTGTTCAGCTTCCTTATTCGGAAGTTGATCGGGACAGGATTGTATGTCTCATATAAGGCCGATTCACTTTGCTCTACACGATCACGTCATCGAAACAGTGGATCATTTTCGATCAAGATCCGTTGTGCAACGTTAGTTCCATAAAGTAATATTCGCAACTGCTTCGTAGGCCTAATGGTAGGCCTAACTGCTCAGGGATGTGTCCTTCACATTAGTTTATACGTTTGTTGCGTAAGATCAAGAAGGACGTGTCACTGCGATCTTGTTACAAAGGCAGAATGTCGGATATGTAAAGTTTGAGATTCGAACTGAGGGTACGCCATACTAATTTGGAGCAAAGGTTGTCAGTCGTCACATAATAACAAAATACAATGTGCCAAAAAAAAAAAAGACTAAAATATACAATTCGCAAATCATTTTATTGTCTTTGATGTGCTCGATCCGAATATCAAATCCATTTCTGGTAAGAGTTACAAAACACAACATACACAATACAGAACACTAACGCACTAATACTAAAAATATTGTATTAACGCTACACACTATGTACACACACTATGTATACACACTAATAAAATTAATATAAGTATATTGTAGAAAACAGAACAAAAATTGCATTATCGTCACAAAGATTACAACAGTATATACCTGCTTAAGCGTCCACAGTTGGGACCGAAATCAGACGCTTAAATAGAAGGTATATTCTGCGAATGACACCAGAGAAAAAAGAGAGGATGAGCGAATTGTTGTTCAACCGATATCAGGCACGAACGGTGAATTCGAGCACATATTGTTTACTATACATTATCTGATTGTAAAGAAATTTAATATTTTAAAATTTTATTTAAATTTAATACATTCAAACTATTTTAAACTTAATACTATTAAACAATTAATTCTTGAACCCAACGGTATGTAATATTTATGACATATATGTGTTCTAAATCCAGCATGTCAGTTAGGAATTTTTAAAATATTTGTGCGTAGAACTCGCAGCTATATGTTACTTAAAAAATTTCAACTAGGCTTCCCATAAAATTCAGTTAGTCTCAATTGCGATAAGAACATCCGCACCATAGTGATATCATGTCATAAACATGTGCATATCCGAATAATTGTCCAATAAGAGTTTTCAGATGACGGGACTGTTTTCAGAATAGGATTATTTCCAAATGATAGGACCCAGAAATGCCATCTTACCCAAGGTACATTCATGGATGATAATGAGACGTATTAGAAATCTTCCCCATACTTTCTGATGGGTCTTAACTCATCTCCGGCTCCACTATTCCTCAAAATCTTTTGGAAAGACGCAAAATTTTTATATAAAAGAGAACACATCACATCGAAGACATTACCTACAGAAGGACGAGCATTTGATGATATATTCGTATTTGAACAGCAAAGCAGATAGCACATTGTCTGAAACCGACATATTTCGTAATTCGAAATATTTGCGAACCTTCTAGGACAAAGTTCAGTGTTCATAACTAGGATGATCGTACATTTTTAACTAGAAAACTCACCTTGTAAGGATCATTCAGCCCAGGGCAACCTGAGCACGGACGAGGCAGCCACTAACCAGGGCTGCACAAATGCAGAAAAATCCACTCAATGGACAACAACAATAAAACGGAAGCTCAACGCTGATAAAATCAAAATTCTAGCAATCCGAACACGGTCAACGTCGATTTCAGATTCACAATCAGTCACCAGGTTTAAAAATATGGACATCATCAATCCGGCTATTCAGATAAAAAGTAGATTTAGGTTATTTGCTTAAGCGAACAAGAAACGGGAAAACAAAATATAGAATCCCTCACATTGTTGACACTTCTACACATGAAAATCCCACAGCTAACATGAACCCATGAGTCATAAAATCTCCTCCCATCTCCATATACGGCTAAAATAAAGTGTCTGGATGCTCTTCAGAAAACATATAACAACACCTTTCAAGTAAAATTTGCCTCAAATAAACGGAAAATTATGTTTGCAAATTTAAATGATTTCACCTATTTGAAAACCAGTCGAAAAGAAAATATAGAATAACATACCTACGTGGTACAGAGGAAACAATCACAGTTGTACTCAATGGTCTTATATGACTTCAAGAAGCTAGGACATGCAACAACATCAAAACTGAGGGCTTACACAATTCTAACACGCACAAAGTATCCGATTTATCGTGTTACTTTCGCACCCTGGATAACTCTAGCATAAATAAGACATATTAGATACATAGAAAATATTAAGACATATTGGGAAAATTACGAATCACACAAGTCTACCATCCAGCGTTTGTTGTCAAGCCCACGGTCAAACCTCAGCAATCTGTGATAAGAAAATTAGTCGGCCGTAAGGTGCGCTGCTCCATACGATTCCAGAATTTCTAGGAAAACACTTGAAACTCCACCTACTTACGAAAATTTCAAAGTAACTCAACCAACGAACTTTTCAAAATGTCCCGTTCTTCTACATTTCATCGTAAAAAAAAAAACGCATAGACAAACAAAATCCAATCAGTTTCCAATCCAAACAACCTTCACCTATCTTTCCTCACTCATAACATTTCCCCTGTCTCCTCCCTTATACTTTATCCCACTACTCAGCCTACACACGGACTAAAACAAGACCTCGCTTATGCAAGAACACTAACACTTCAACCACAGCACAACCCCTTACCAACAAATCAACAAAATAATCTAGACACCACAAATTATCTCGACCAACTTAAAACAGCAGATCCCGACATTTTAAGAATAGTTTCTTTAATACAAAGTCATTATTAAATGTACAAATAATCTAGACAGAGTTAAAGCTATCTTGATAGTAAAGTACAATCTTAATAATAATAAAAGAACTGGAAAATGACTGTTCACAGAAATTCTTTGAAATTCATCTTATGGAACGTAACCAGCGTACAAAACAGAATAATAGAATTCCACAAATTTCTCATTGGTCCTAACACGGTCATTGTTATCATCATTGAATCCTGGTTAACACCTACAGACATTTTTAAACTCCCAGAGTATAGAAAAGATAACATTTATCGAAAAGATGGATCCCCCACCGTCTTTCCTATGGCAAACATACCAAAAGGAGGAGATCCTAACCGTGCATAAAAATATTCCTATTGAAGAGGTCCTTCAACCTATTTCCCCTAACATAGAATACACAGCAATGAAACCGGAAACTGCACCGTCACTCATCATCGGTATCGCATATGTACCGCCGACAACCAAAATGAAACAAAATAACCTAGATAAGATTATCTCGCTCACGGAACAAGATACTTTCTTATCGGTGGAAACTTCAACACTAAACACCGCATTTGCATTAATTCAAACAGAAACGCTAATAAATCAACAATAAAAACTACTCCGAACTTCGAGATTATCAAATTATACACAGTCCAACTTACACACAGACAACCTGACTGCAAACAATATCGATATTTTCCTCTCCAATGTATCCTACAACTCTATAGCTGCCAAACCATTGTTGACTTACCTTCAAACCATCTACCAATAGAATTATATTTTAAAATGCACAAGACAGAAGGAAGACCAATAACCAACGACGGAACACCAACCGGACCGCATACGCCAAACTTCGTAATAGAATTAACATAAACCAATACTTAGTTAATAAACTGGACACAGATAAAGGTATTAAAAGTCTCACACACCACATACAAAAGACACACTGTAACACCACGCAAATAGTTTCAGGCCATAACGTAATTCAAATCATTGATTCGTTCCTCTCCAGACAGAGAAACAGAATGAGAAGAAAATCAAAAGACTGGTAATCCGATCTATAAACTGCAAAGAAACGTCTTTGCAAATGCCATACAAAGAAAAACCCAGGCAAAGAAAGTGGCAGCAAAAATGAGCAAACATAAAAATACCAATCACACAAACATCTGCTATCGCAAACATACTGAATTACTGGTTTAGAAGTTCCAAAGCTAAAATACCTGTACTACAGGACACAACATAATTCTTTACTCGGATGAGGAACAATCTGAAGTTTAGCTGAAAATTTGGAGCAGGTACACTTGAACGCCTACACCACATACACCCTCCCGTAGAACAGGACATCGAACAAAGCAACATTTACCAGAGCAGTACCTCCAACTGCCTCCAAAAGAACTTGCTATCCTGCACTCCTAAAACAATGAGAAACATAATAAAAGAACTTCCCAACAATTCCTTCCCGTACCCGACAAAATAACCGCCATTAAACTAAAAAACCTATAGTACAACTTAATACACTTACAGAACCTACTTAAACCTATTCCCTAACTTCCTACCTATTTCCCAACTTCTAGGAAAATGGCAAAGTTTCCTGAAACCAGGGAAACCCACAATATGCACCTTCAGCTATAGACCAGTAAGCCTCTTTAGACAGTTAGGCAAGATATTTGAAAAAATCATTTACCGATATCTTCTCACCCACATAGACAAATCTGAAGTAATAATTCGGCTTCCGACAAAATCAGTCCTGTATACACATAATCAGTCCTGTATATCATAATAGAACGAAACAAGAAAAGAATAAATCAACTCATATTACTGAACCTCCAAAAAGCATTAAATTCTATTTGGCATTGCGCCCTATTAACTACATGCAATAAATATTCCCGCAACAATATCATAAACAGTTACCTCCACGGCAGAAACTTCTATGCCTCTATAAATGGTACAAATTCAGCAATAGAATATTTCAGAGCCAGTATTCCACAAGGAACTATACTCGGTCCTCTCCTTTCCATTTTATACATAAACAAACTCCTCAGAGCACAAAGTGCACATACCGCCATCTATGCAGGTGACAGTGCAATATACGCCTGTTCATGGAACTCTGGGACAGGCACAAATACATTCAAAAGAGTATTTCAAGAATTGGAAATTAACTGTAAATCCCAAAATGACACAAACCATCACTTTCTCAACTAAAACCAGTCATAACTGGTGTTTTAACTATATGTTTGATAAACATATCACAGATAAAAATATTATCTGGATCTCCACTGTTAAATATCTAGGAGTCTGTTCTCATCATCCTCGACTCTTAAACATGAGCTCCTGCAATAGACAAAAAAAAACAACTTAGCATATCTCGCAATCCGCCGACTCATTTCAAGCGATAGCAAATTTAAAACTCTATAACACATGTCCCACCTATGGAAACCAAATTTAGGTAGCTGCTGCAAAATGGAACCATTCAGGAATACATTCAAAACTCACTCACAACAGCATATCCAAATTACCATAATTCACTTATCAGCAATACCGGAATATGCGATGTCACCAACATACCACTAAAAATCAAGATCAGGCTTCCAAAAATCGAAATAATACGTTGTTAATTACTGTCTTGTTCACACATAATCAATATCACAGTCAACCACCGCATGTTTTCTGAAAATTTTTTCCTGCAATAACCACCAACATGAAACACATGTATAACACCACGCAATCACTAATCAATCTAAACTTAATGTTAAATGCAGATTATAGGAAAACCCTATTCCAGAGACAGCAGTAAAAACAACTCAAGGAAAAAGAAATAACATATAGAAATAAAGAAGAAAGAGAAAGGCAGAAAGTTATTCTTAATTCACAAGATATCAGAGTGAGTGACTTTTAATTCACATTAGTAATCAAGTACAAATCTTTACATTTTAATCAAATGACTGATTTCAGTTCTAGTAAACAACTGAATATTGCTGATCGTTTAGATACTTAGATATTAAATTAGAGGCTGGTGAAAATATAAAGGATCTTGCGCATGAATATAATGCCACGAATCGAATGATAAGACAATTTCGACAAAATGCTCAGTCGATAGAACACTTTGCGTAAGATTCTAAATTGCAAAGAAAAAGAATGTGTTCATTCACACATTGTTGATTTAGAAAAAGTATTGTATTCGTCGTCTTATTACATCGTTTGATCGGAGACCGAATAACAGATATTTTAATAAAAAGAAGGTGAAAGCACTGGAAGAAGAAAGTGGTGGCCCGTCCAACTTCACAGCAAATAGATTGGCTTTGGCGTGTTAAAGAAAATTATAACCTATGCTTTACAAATATCAATGGTGAGTGACAATGCGGACGAATCTGCTGCAAAAGAATTTCTACAACAATTTTTGTAAATATTGGAAGATTATGAAAACAGTAATCTGTATAATGTGGATGTAACAAGTTTATTTTAGAGGATATTTTCAGGATAAAATTCAAGAAAACAGAATTACGTTAACTCTATGCGGAAACCCTCACGTTCGATTAATATGTAGTATGATATTCGATTAATAAGAATAAAAATCTTAGAGCGTTGAAGCACTGTAAGAATAATTTACGCGTGATATATCCTCATAACGAAAATACTTGGATAAATACTGAAATTTCTCAATTATGATATCGTAATAAATTTAAACCTCGTGTTAGAAGGCGGTAATTGGAAGAACATAACAATGGTAAGATTTTACTATAATAATAAATAGTTCTAATGGCTATAAGTTACCAGAGGAAATGGGCGACGGTCATTCCAAAATTATATTTGTACCGCTCAATATCAGCTGCCGAATCCAAACAATGGATCGAGACACTTTCAAAATTAAAAAAGAAATTCCATAAGCATAAATTAATACAATACGTTTAACAGTATGAAACTGGAATATCATTCTGAATTCTGATTATGACATAAAGGAATGTATATTTAGTAAATGAAACATGGATAACTATAACTGCTTCGAATATATTCAATTCCTGGAATAAAATTCATATTCGGGAAACAGGAATAGTCGGAAGAAACTTAATATGTTCTATCATTTTCTCATCAGAAACTGTTCCATACGGTGCAGTATGTGAAACAATTTCTGACGAAGAAAATGAAGAAATTTCTAAAGAAGTGACGGAATGAATCAATGAATGTGAAGAAGCAGAAGAAGTTAGATAAGATGCTACTGAAGAGACAGATGCTACAAAAGAATCTTCTCATTCGCAGCTTTCTAATCCAATAGAGACAAAAGAAATTGACAGGTTAATACATTATCTAGAAAAAATTACTGTAACAGAACCAGAAATTACAAATCATGCAAAATCTATAACAGATAATTAAATTCAAAGTAATTTTTATTTACTCTTTTTATTATTATTATTTTTCTATGTAATATTTCTATCATTATTTACTCGTATTATTTAATGTAATTTAAGTAAAATTAACGTAAAGGAAAAATTATTACGTATTAAGGAAATGTTTAACCACTTGTAATACTTACGAAGATAAAGCAGTCACCATAGACGAGGCTTTATGAGTTTAAAATATTGTTCATTTGTACTATCCTCCATTCCGATTGCCGGTGAATTTATAGATTAAACACTCCGTCACTGACTTCGACAATCCCTAAATATCATTTATCGATATTCCGACCCTTTTCTGTAACAAACAGCCGACATATTCGTTAAAGAAAAAAACCCTTGAAAATACCCACATTCAAAAATCACCAAAATCGGTGAAAGAGTAGTCAGTCCACACATTCACCCAATTGCCTTCGCTATTATGCATAATGGCAAAAGAAAAACATGTTAAAGGGACACAGGTAAGTTTCAGTTTTCCTGACAAAAGTTGGCGAAATCTAAGAGTCTCACATGCTTGCCATATTTCTGTTATTGTTCTGTCCGTCGACGAAATAGTTAAACTAGCGAAACAGGCGAGTGAGAGAATATTTCGCATATTTACGATTCCGCTCAACCAAAATTATCCGATTCGACCCGAAATAACAACAACCCGCTTTCAAATCATGGACAAATTTTTATTTAACTAATAAATAAAAAATAATAACTGAAAGTATAATTTTTGTTAAAATATAATTTAAATAGAATTAAATAATATCATTTAAATATGATATCAAAAATAACTTAATCCATATTTTTGATTTTCAAGAAAATGCTCATTTAATATTTTAATTGGATAAAACAAAAATAAGTTTTTTAAATTTTCATATCCGTTATGTTGAAAAAATCAAATGACAAAGTCACGCAAACATTATCGTCACTTTTCACATATATAATTTGTCGAATGTTAATTCTCTTTTCGACAAATCTTCGTGATAGAAATATAATTATTGCATTTAAAAAGAGTTACAAAAGTACAATAATAAATATTAAAACCATGAGACGTATTATTCATGATATGGACGTGCTATTCTATTGTCACATTCATTGCTTCTATTTATATTTTTTCATTAATTATCGCTGCGTTACAAAATAATAGCAGAATTAAGTTAAAAGAAAGGCATGCTGCGTATAAATATAACATAGTACTGTTTTTTCTATTTCTCTTGTTAAAATTCGTTTCAAGTTTCAGCATATTGTTTTGGAAAAATTAGTCGTAATTCATGAAAATTTTGTTCTATCAATGATTACAGCAGAAAGTGAGACATTTTTTAACTAATAAAAGTTGAATTGTCTTCAAATATTTGATAAACAACTGAAATGAAAAAGAAAATATTCAAAGTAAAAAAATTTATATTATTTATTTATTTTGTATTATACCGTTCTATAAAATATGCATTTCAAGAAATAAGAAGTTTTGTTAAAAAAAATAATAAAAATATTTAAAATATCAGGTTTTTTATATTTTCATTTCCTGACCAATAGAACAACATTAGGCAAAATCGTCTTAAAATGCACTTCAGCCAGTATTCTCTGAATAGGAAATCTGTAATGTTTAAATACTTTGTGTAATTCGTCACCTTCTCAGCTGTCTTTAGGTGCTGTCAAGGACTAAAGTACAAATCTGAGAAAGATATGTGCATTTTTATTTCAAGAAAGTACCGCTATTCTGATAATCCTATTCTGTTCTAATAAAGTCCTGTGAAATTGTATGTTTTCCTTCTATTCCTTGATGTGTAAAAATGTAATTTATTTCACATAATGTGACCTTTTGTATCAAATTTGTAAATACATTCAACATTGGTCGAAATTTCGCGAGATATATAGGAATATATTCCGTAGATATGTTTGTACTTTTCACGAAATATTAAAAAGAATTATATGAAATGAATAAAGTTTTGATAGGCAAAGTAATTTATAAAAAAATTTCAATAATATTTTAATTAAAAAGCGTAATTATTAACTAATGAATTATAGAATTTACGTACATAATGCACTGCATAGTTATAATAATATTATTAAAAATTTAACATAAATTTGAATATATAATATAAGGAATATGTAAATGAAGAAATATAATAATTTTAATATTTATATATTAATAATAATTTAAAATGGTTGAAAATTTTTGTTAGTTAAAAATTTATACATAAAACCATGTATTTTAATAATTTAAAATTTTTAATTCACTATGAACTGACAACTGTTATGATAAATTTGTAAAACATGGATAGACTTCTTCCTGACATAGAGTAGAATGATCTCGGTAGTTTCGTCTATGATTATTAGCTTCACAAATTCGGTATTCAAAGGATCTCAAAAATCATGTTGCTGGTTTATTCACTTGTTCCCCAATTCACCGTTGTTTAAACGATGAGTGCGCTAAAAAACCAGTGATTTTTTAGTATGTCAGTATTTCAGATCGAGAGCCATAAAAGTCCCCAAGATGCATTGACTAATTAGGATAACTTAACATCAAATGGGATTTTGCGTCTCAGTCTAAGGTAAATAAGTCTATAGCAAACAAAAGCACGAACAAATGCAACTCTCAATAAGAACAGGTATATCTATATATACATATGTATAAACATCCATCTCCGGTCAATAGCAGCCGATCGGGAACATTGTCCCCATGTAATTCCTATCTAAATTTTATATCACTTTCTGTCATTTGGTGCCTTTATATGTTAGGTGCGGCAAAATTATCTTTCGAACAGTTAAATTTTAGAATTCAGCAAACATTTCAGAGCAGGCGAGCGTGTCAATATCCTTATTTTGTACTGGGATTTAACTAATTGGCCTGCAATTCCGTCCAAGAGATGAATCGCGTGATATATAAAAAGACTATAGAGAAGCGACCAGGATCTCAAATATAAAATTTTAATTAACTTCGGCTAATTTTTAGTACAGAAATAGAAAATTAAATTCTGCGTATTATAATATTATAAACATTACTGATGTATAGACTAATACCATTGAAAATTCGAAAAATTCTGATATTTCGTCATCTAACCCTAATGATCACGGTTTAATAGAATGGTGAAAAAAGTTGTACAGCAATATAAGGTATAATTACAAAATTGTATATTCAAAAGAGTTGCGGTTCATTCAAATCTTCGAGAGCTAGTATTGAATTGCTTGTCCGCATCACCTGCCGATCATAGTTCTTTGTCATAAGAATGTAGTCTTCTCTTTTCTGGCGATCCTCCGCGTTTATGTTTATGTTTATAGGTACTTCTTCTTTTACGTGTTTCTGTATACATACATACACCGAATTTCTTTATAGCAAGTTTTAAGATATCATTGAAAAAGGACATAACTTAAATTTTCTGCAGTGGATTTCCAGTCATAAAAAAAAACTCTCACTATTTTTAGAAACGTTATTTTACAGATTTCGAGAACAGAAATTTCTTCAATTTCTCACTTGTTACAAAAAAAGTTCGGAATATAAAAGATTTATATTTTTTAAAAGAATTCAAGTAAACATGATTTTTTTACAAAATTATAATAAGAAGAGTTATATTTTAAATTATTTTAAAAATTTGTTGAAGTTGCCCAGATGCCACTATTTCACATATCGGAGTTGAATCTGATCGGATAATTTTGATTAAGCTCGAGCGAATACCTAATACGCCGAGACAAGGATCGTGCAACCTATTTCGCTATTTTCATCATTCCATAGATAGAATCGGTGAAACAGTTATGAGAATGTGACTGAAATTTTCAAATTTGACAACTATACTTTCGTCAGAGAATCTTAACCTTTCATTTATAATTCTGCACGATGACAATCGTGATGAAGGCAATTGGAAAGAGAGTGAGAATGATAAATATTCAATGAGAATGTATCATTTTGAATTCGTATAATATTTCAATACAGTACGTTATAATATGTTATTAAATTCTTGACGTTTAGTAGCAGTTCCTTAGTATGCTACAAAATTCATGTGGTAGTAGAAGCAAAAACGGGCTATAAACGACTATGATTCCTAAAAGGAAAATAATACCACCTTTTGTCAAATAAAACGATGATCCGCAGATGGGACTGAACGGACAATTTAATGCGAATTTTCAAATAACTTTGCCGAACCGTAACTCCTTTTAATATACGTCAATCATATAATACATCTTAGAAAATTACTCTACAAATCTATTTTATATTTATTATTTATATTAATTCTCACACAATAAATGCAAGAATATTGTGTTCGTTTGATTTCATGTTAAAACTGTAGATATTCCTACAGTTTTAACATGAAATTCCATCTCTCAAATAAACGTTTCGTTCCGAAAAAAAAGTTTCTCTAGATTAAATGATTGGAATGAAATCCAAGATTAAACCTTAATTTTTATGCTCAATTTTATAAAAATATTAACAAAAATATTAGAATTCAATCACTTTCAAATGTTTTAAAAATGGCTTTGAAAAAAATTCTTCCCACTTTCAACGAACGAACGCCTGAAAGTAGTGCAACTTCATCTTGACCATTTTCATCTTAAAAACAAAAATGCAGCAGATATGTTTTCATTAAAAACCACATTCTGCATAAAATTTATAGCATTTCAAAAAATATTAGTTTGTTTTCCATGTAAAAAATTCAATCGTAGGAAAGAAATCGTAGATATCCATTAAGAAACAACTCACTTTGTGAAAAATATTTATACTATACGATGATAGAGCTTCGTAAATAATGTTTACTAAATTCGCATTTATTTATTACATTCACATTTATTTATTCGAATTCAATTCAAAATATGTAATTGTCGATGACGGAACGGCAACATTGTCTATATTTTTTTAATTTAATTCTGTCGCCAATAGCGTTGTGATTCAATACTTGCCTAAGTCGTTATGACAGGATGCGATACGAAAATGATAAGGGGGTCAGGTGAAACGTGTGACACGAGAAAGCTTTGGATGCTAGTCTATCCTCTTAGTCAACGATGCAATGCCTATATTCATATACCTTGTTTGTGGTGAAACTAATATCCTGCTTAAGCTTTTGACTTATATAGAACTACGTTTTCATGGGTGTTTTATTATATAATTTTCGTTTTGCATTTTACATTTTATATTTCGAAAATATAAAACACAATAAACGGATTAATGTACGGAACGTAACAAAATACGTTGGACTCGATTGGAAAGCTGACTGTAAACTTAGAAGCAATGGAAGCATTCTTACATCTTCAATGTGTAAAATATACGTTCATATCATGTTCTGTTACAGCTTGTATAACAGAAAAACAATAAATAATTAATATATATATAACACAACATACGACAAAAAAATTTTTGGTTATTATAAGTCTGAGTATTTGAATCTCTAAATGTAGAAATGTGATACCGATAATTTCAACTTCCAACACAAGTGTAGAACGATTCATAGTAGCAATCATAAAAATTGTGAAACAAACCAGCACTTATCGTGGGATAAATTGTGAAGAAATAAAAATTTACGAGTTATGTCGATTTGGATTTTAGTTGGATTTCCTAAGGAAATGTTACTATGATGTTACTATGATGCTACATGATATTTCTTAGGAACTAACAGACACTCCTGGAACTTTATAAATATTCATTTCAGTTCTCAGGAAGATATAGAAATAAAAAAAAGAATTTTCCACGAACGAATCAAAGGTATGATAATGACGGTAAAATATATATTTATAAAGGAATTAAATAAATACGAACAGATGGTGTTTCACAACGATTTTATGTGTTTCCTGAGAACATGCACGTGAGGGGGAGGTCACGGTGGAGTCCGGTTGAGTTCGGAAAAACAGATGCGCGACGAGGTTGGACAGAATAAAGACGCAAGTTCGAAATGTCACGAACTGACTGCATTTTCTATTTTTTAAGGCTGTATTTATATAAACCATTATCACACTTTTGAAAGTAATGCGATGGTTTCTGATCATAGAGCATGTGACACATGGAGCATATGACACATGGGGCATATGACACATGGGACATATCACACATGGGGCGTGACTCATGGGGCATATCACACGTAGGGTATATGACACACGTGGGGCACATGACCCATAGGGTATAAGAAACACGCACGTTTGCAACAACTTTTGCCATCAATCATCGTCAAGCATATTGTATCATTGAGAGAAGTATTTAGAACGAGATAGAAAAATTTATGGAAGGATCATTCGATGAATCGCAATTATTTCTTATGGATATAATAGAAATATAGAAAACAGTTAGAAGCAGCATTATCTACAGAGCTCAGAGCAGACAAGTTTTCTTTGCAACAGGTCGTCACAACAGCAGCAGCGTTAGTGCAAAAGGATACATTTCTTTCTTCTTTGTCCCAGGAAGAAAAATAAGAGAATTTTAAATCTGATCCAGGCGAGTGATTTGCGACAAACTTTTGCTGTGCTTTGTAAGAATATTCATTTTTATAAATTATAATTTACACGAGATAAGTACGTTGCCTTCGAGTGATAGTAATAGTTTAATGTCCTCAAGTGGAATTGGGCAATAGAAGTGAAATCCTAACATTCCCTCAACGCGAATACGCTACTTGAATTCTGGCTACAAGAAATTTGTTTCAAATGACGACATTTCGTTATGAGGAGAATGATAAGTGGAAACGTATCGTCGGTAAACACACATAGACATACAGTAATGAGCAGAACTGAAAATACACAGTAGAATTTTAACATAAATAATATTTTATCGAGTATTTATAGGTAGTATATGAAAAAAGTAAAATCTGTAATATTTTATAAGTCGTTTTGACTTACCAAAGAAAAATTCTACCACGAGATAACTATCATTATTCTAACAGCTACAAACTGTTTTCGTGGAATCTGTTCTGCAACGCAATTAATTTAAATGAAAAAATATCGATGATGTTATAACTCCGGAAAGACAAATTATACAATATATTTATAATATTTTAACAATATATTTGATCTCATTTTATAGCGTAAAACTTCTACTTTGGATACACTGAATTTGTTCCATTCTTAGATATTTTAAGGTAACGAATGGAAAGCATTCTTTTCTCTAAAATGGATTCTAAAAATTCACATGTTTATAAATACAATGAAAAATTTTATTTACAATTATGTCTTTGATGGTTTTGGAAATTGTAATTTCCCCTTTAGAACAATCTTTTAATATTGGATGACTTTTTTTGTCATTTTAATGAATTACAATCATCAAAGTTAAAAGCAAATATTCAAGAAATTCTAACAGAAAAAATTCAAGAAATTCAACACTTCGTCATTCTTTTCTAATGTTCAATATTCAATACAATAGTAGAAAAATATCGTACAGCATGATTTAAAAAGTCGTAAAGATGAAATTTAAATTTTTATAACTATGGTATATCAAGTCAGAGAAAAAATTTTTATAATATTTCTAGAGATGTTTAAATTTTTACAATTTTCGAGAATAAAAGTACTTCTATTTTCCTACCGTTACGTGATGTAAAAATATTTGAAAAATGAACAAAAGGAATTTAGGTTAGTTAAAGTAGGAGCCGTTTGATTTAAAATAAGGTCAAGCAATATACAATTCTTTTTTTACAAAGTTATGACAATTTAAGGTATCGACAATTATGTGTTCAAATATGTTCCTGTATATTAATGTCTTTTTCCAACACGCTTTATAATTTACACTGTGGGATAAAATATTCAATTTCTAGAAATATTATATTGCAGTAAAGTACAACAGAAACGTATTTTTCATTTTTTAATATTATCTAGTTCTTTATATTATTTAAAATACATTGTAAATAATATTCATTCCATTTTAATTATTCTAAGATATTTATAGGAATAGAAATGGCGGTCATCAGTGTCTATCGTAGAAGAACTGAGACTGCGTTCTAGCTGTGGCACCCGAAAATTTCATTTCACTGAATTTTTAATAGCGGAAGTAATTGCAAATTTTTGAATTTACTATGACTAGAATAAGAAATTTCAAAAGATTTTTTTTTAGAGGAACTAGGATGATCTCTAGTGTTTCGGATGACTTCAATGGCAAGTGAGATTTTATAAGAATATGAATGTTACGACAATTTGAAACAAATGAAGGTTCACTTCTACTCACCTAGATAATACAATTAGTTCCACTGAAGAACCAGCGCTGCAGAAATATTGAACAGAACAGTTGTATAACTCATTAGTGCTAGAAAACAATTTTCCCTTTCGTCTGAGTCGGGCATGATAAACTTCTTTCTCTCAGCGAGCCATGAGTTTAGTATTTGATAAGCCGCTTCCACCCCCCCCCCCCCAAAAATTTTCTGCTAGACAGATTCTGCTACCATGTCCAAGTTAATAATCACTATTAAAAATATTTGGTTTAATTTTCGGTTCAATCTATTGGACCTTTTTATACCTCTCTTCTATATGTGTCAGTGATGGTTCACTTATATAAGTCGTAATTCAACTTATATTTTCATAATTTAGGATTGAATTTGCATCTCAATAATTAATTATCATTACTATATTCTACTCTAATATTACTTTATCATATTTATTTAATAAAGTCAATTTGAAAATATTTTTTAGTTTTGATTATAAAAAGCGGATAAGGCTTTGCCCGGAGGAGAAAAAAGTAACAGATATGGAGATATAACAAATTAGATATGAAGAAGGCTTTTCCTCTATGATTCGCAAAGAGAGGTATGTGCTACGATTGATCAGTCCAACAAGTCTAGTCTAGAATGATTTGCTGATGTGACTGGTAGTGGACTGGTAGTTTAGGTTATGAATCAGATTGAGTTCTTGAATCAAATCAGCTTCAGAAATGGAATACTTGGTGTACGAAAAATTATTTATGTAGCGTCATTATCTTCAAAAGACCAGTTACGAACAGAATTGAAATTGCCGGATTGTAGATCAGAACAGTGTTTTAGGTGAAGAGCTACAGTCTATAGTAGAATATGATGTTGCGTCGATAACCTGATGTTCCAAAGTGAGAAAATGTGATCGAAGTAATTGCGGAATTAGATTTGACGCTCATTCAAACAAAACTGATGATGTGTTTAGACAAGAAATCGGAAACAAGTAAGAGGAAGACAACTCCTTTCAGTATAGGGAGTATTGCTAGGTTCACAAGATAGCGTGATTAATGATGTAAGTTCTGGATCAATATGAAAATTTGGCTGCTAGAAGTTCTCTTAATCATAAATTCCCTTTAAACGACAATATCAGAAATAGTTTCCATAGCTTCTGAAGTGTTTCGAAATGTATGTAGCTGTTAAACGGGAAATTTGATGAATAAAACTAGAGATATCTTAGTTTATATAGAATTTGGAAGCCGTGTAGCAACAAAGAATTCTTCGTCTGACACTTGAAATCTGGCGTTATTGCATTCCCATCAGTTCGAATCATCTATGTGGTATAGAAATAATATTGTAGTGGCCGATTTACTAAAAATCCTTCTTCAAAAACTCTCTTTATGTCAACGAACATTCTTTGAATCCACTGTACGGAAATATTCAGGTTGAGAGTGATAACCTGCATTTCAAGTTTCTAAAGTGTTACTGCACTTTTATGCAAGACTTAGCTGTTCACATTTCTTTGTTATTAACTATTTTCTATCATTTGCTTTTATTTTCTTTTCTCTGTTCATTTTCTCTGCCGCAATTTTGTTTGCAACTTAGCATGTTCTTGAAACGATGAAATAGCTTGTATTACCTCCAATTTGTGGAAAATCTTTTCTGACGTGCAAGACTTCTCTGAACTTTTTTAGATTTAACTTGAGATTGACGAGTAATTCTCTCATAATCATCGGCACCTAAATTATCTAGAGACAACTAGTCTCGACGTCGAAATTGGAGTATAAGTGATTAATCTGCCATGGTCATTGTTCGTGCAGCAAGATCCTGACGAAGAAGAATCTGAAGACAACCGTACGGCAAATTAGATAATAGATTATAAGGACCAGCCACTTAATATTTTCACATTATTTTGAACCTTTTGATCGACTCAAGAATTTAGAGATATTGTTATCTCCTTTGGCTAAAAAGGATAGAAGCATTTAAATATAATCCCACCAGTGGTAACTTTGCAGCAACGATCGCTCCGAATGCGTGAAACAAATGTCTGAACTTCTTTCACGTAGTAACACCATAGGTACAATACTATTATCGCAACGATTAATCAATACGGTAAAACCAACCTATCTCTCAACGGTTTCCCAGTTATAGTAGCCTGTGAAACAAGCCTCCCCACACGTTTCTGGCATCCAGCCTCTGGATGACTATCGGTCAAAGTCTGTCTCCACATACACAACGGCGGATATTGGGATGCTCGAATTCGAATTGTAATCTTTTTTCTGTGATTATTCCTGTCCAAAGTTTTGTTATTATAAATTTCATATGGCTAGTTCCAAATGTGTAACCCCACTAAATTTATCACTCATTCTATCGTTTCCTGTTTCAAGAGATAGGTATCTCCTTTCATAGATCTCCAAACAGACTCACACCGAACTGAAATGATTAATTCATTTGATGATGCTATCAGCTCCATACCTAATATTATCCGAAGATAGACATCGGTTAAATACTGCAAAAATTGATGAAATCATTAGCTATATTACGTGTCTACGATTAATGTCTTTTAAAATGAAATGGAGCATTCACGACGTTTTGTTATCCCTTTGCCTCCTCTCCTCTACACTCTAAAAATACTCATCAAAACAATCATGTCCGGTGAGCAGGTGCGTCCTTTAATAGGAGAATCCATTAAGCCAACGTTGAATTATCAAAAACTAATACGATCACAACCACAGCTTGTTGACGGGTACAGCCATTTTCAGTTAACAAATAATGCCATTTCACCCTAGCAATAATACCATTTTATCGAATTTGGAGCCACAATTTGTCGGATGTTGACTTCAGCAGGAGATGCTAAAGATTCCGACAAAGTTCGGCTGAAACTAGAATCATAATTTGCGAAAAAAATGGTAATACCATCCAGACTTTGATGACAATCCTTCTCTACAAACGTCACAATTTCGCACAATTGTGCTTATTATCCATCAAATTACCGGTCTACAAAAGGATTTATTGATACACCTGTATAGAAGCGGCTAATCCTTCTATCAAGTTTTTCGAGATTGAGTAAAAATCTAAAAAGTAGGACATGAAATCATGTTACCTAGTTTTCTATGCATTGATTTTTAATTCCATTCCGTGACTCTTTGATGAAGGAAGCAAGCCCACTTTTGCGAGGTCTTCTACATCTCATCGGTCAGCACGAGAGTACATTAAATTGACACATTACATTAGTAGACAGTACATTAGTAGAGAAAGCCATTCGCGAAATTTCGTTGCACTTGACATTTGACGGCAGATAGAACATACTTATTTAGAATGTATGCCACAGTACATTTCCTTCTAGAAAATAGCTTCATAGTTGCGAAACTAAGAAAATTAATTCGCCTGTTTTGCAAGTCATAGATATGTGGGACGCAACATAACCCAGGGGAGTCCTCTGTATCTTCTGTTGTACTACGTTATTAGATGGGTTGACGATATTTGATCATGGGTTGACGACTACTGATAGTCAAAGCCATCTTAAAATATGGTTCAGGAAAGTCATGATGCGATGGATCACACCTATGATCAAACAATATTCACGGATTTCTGGACCTTCGTTCAATAATGTTTCGCGAACTGGAATTCCAATACACATTTAAAGAACAATTGCATCATGCACCTGAATCGGAATTCAAGGATGCACAGAACCAATAACGACTCGCAAAATTTATTACATCAATTCCTCTTGAGAGACCTCCATACTCGCAAACTAAATCCACAGATACAGGTTTAGTTCACCAATCTTCATGGTGGCGAATAACATGTCCATGACGTGTACTAGTATTTAAGAGTCTACACTTTTCATTATAAAAGGTGTCTAGAGATCCATCAACCCAACCATCACATACACACCTTTAGGATCTTTATTTAGAAACTTCTGCAAATTTTAGAAACTTCTGCAACAGTCTGTTTTCCCGCAGAGCGTCAGCAGTTTATACCAGGTCTTTGGTCATGAGACATGAGAGTCCGAGCTTATACTATCTACGTCGAGGTTCGCAAAGACTTGTGAAGCAGATTCTTTCTGCGAAAGATATGACTAGTATGACGTCGATCATTGATACCAAGCGGACTGACGCTTGAGGATTACGACTGCTGATGATCGGATTAGGTTCTGGAAGGTAATGAAGGCCCACTCTGTGAGCTAGAATATATACGTATACTGTTGAGAAAACAGCACTTTTACAACTTGGGTATCGGCGTGTAGAACCGGTATTTAAAAAAGTCCCATCTCCCACAAGGAAGCCAGGTTGCACTCTGAGTCTGATAGGTAGTTCCCAAGTTGGAAGACGGGAGACGAGAATGTGTTAATTGGGCTTACCTGAATCTCGCGCTCGTGGAAGCGAGCATGCATACGTCAAATCTGTTGGTGAGCAGGTACACGTCGATGTAATATAAAAAGGACAGAGTTTCTTCTGATTGTATACTGTTGCTTAGTGCCGTCACCACAATTTCCCAGGCATTTTAAGAGTGATCGAAGTTGTACAGCTCTCACTAAAAACAATTCTCTCATGAAAGTCTCGCCGATGATTTTGAATGATACCATTACGTCGAAAAGATTCTACATATCAAATTGACACGACTACTATAGACGTAAGGTTTGGTATACGTGTGATTAATGCGTGTGATAAATTCTCTATAGAAACGATCAATCAGCCTCAGAATGCAAGTCTTTAGTGTAATCTTTCTAACATCCCTCCGTCGATTGGTCAGATTGACATCCGAGAAATTAATGTAGCTCATTCGGCAAGCTACGTGCAGCTCTCTAATCCGTTACTTGTCTATAGATCCCAGAAAATCCAATCCAGTTGGTCAACGACGGAAGGATAGCATCCTTTTGTGGACGTTTTATATCAATCCCTTGAATATCAATGTCAAAGTACTGATCATATCATTTCTAGATCCGCTATTTATTGAGAATCTCTCAAACTTCTGATTGGGTCCAACATGAATTAATGATGTAAAGACATTCAGGAAGCCTTCCTGCTACCACAATACTCATATGGCACGAATTATTTTCTTCTTTTCAATACACTCACGGCAAATTTACAGAAGTGTTCATAGTAATTTTTGAATTCCATATCACCCATCCATCCACTATTCTCATTTCATACTAAGTCATGCTTCCTGCTTCACACATATACTTCGCCGTGTCACTGAGTCTCCACTTATAATGTATCCACAATGATATGCCCAAACAGAGAACATGAATCGCGTCGAAACAGATATTTCAACTAGCAAATAAATCAGTCTTATTAAATTCATACGTTATCCAACTATTCACACATTAATTCCAGCTAGTTTACCATTAAGGATATATTTTCTTATTCACCAAAATTACTCACTCATTTACATTTCTTCAATTCATATAATACCATAATGTCATATTTATGTCATATTATGTCATAACGCACGCACATCTGACATCTCTATACATATCTCCAGCTTTACTTGGTAGATCAGGCTGCAGGACGGGACCTGTTTCCAAAGCACAATCGTCTATTCTACACGCTTCTGAACTAATTTAAATACTGTTTACGCATAAGTTTCGTCAAATCAGCATTCCATCAAACCATTACCAATAGGAAAGGACACTACTTCCGGAGCACATGGTTTTCGTAGTATCGTTCAAAGTTATCGGTGGGACTTTCTTGGCAAGTCGGCTTCTAGTCAGGCCCTATGCAGTGTACGTTACTGGTAAGATACCTTGCATGTGTGATAGCCGTGGCAGTCACAAAGGATGCACGATAAGAGCGGAGATGAGATATATGAAGATATATACATCGTATCACTGACTAATTAGCATAGACTGGACATCAAATGAGATTTCGTGTCTCAGGGTTTGAATACCGACAGGGAATAATATCACTGGTTTTTTAGCGTCTTCTACGCTTAAATAACGGTGACTTAGAGAACTATGTCAAACAAAATGACAAGTTTGATACAAGAAAATAATAAATTTACAGTGCTGTCAACTATATATCTTCAGCATGGACGAGGTAGAAATACATATATATTGTCTATGCCAATAGATACAAGAAATAAATATCTAAAACGTATTACATGATATAAACGTATTATGTATATATCAAGAAAAGCTGTATCCGTGTTTTAATATTAATATACATTTCATGTATATAATTATTCATACTTTGTTTTTAAAATCGATATTTAAAATGATTTTATTTTGATTGGCAACTGGTGGTTGACAATCGTCTATTTTTTCAGTTTTATATAGCCACTGAGCGAAATAAAATTTGAGGTGTGAATCTCCAAAGACATAAAATCTAGGCTTCGACAATTCTTTGTTTGGAAGGTAGATCCTTCAATTTTGTGAGATCTATTCTATAGGTAAGAACGAAATCTAATTTACAACTAAGAACAGTTTGCAACTAACATTAGGCCCGATGTAGTCAAACAAGTTACGGCAAATCATCGCAACAGCAATTCTATTGAAAGAACTGGGATATAATATTCTCTTATTCTTCTTTTTATGAAACAAAAGATGTTCTTTCAAAGCACTACCGCATTCAAAGACCCTTCGTCGCTGCATCGGGCCACATTCGAGTGTCTAAAGTAAACAAAATCCCACACAAATACGACTCTCAAGAAGCACAGGTATATCCATATATACATATGTATAAACATCCTTCTTCGATAGCAGCCGATCGGGAATTTTGTCACCATGTAATTCTTAACTAATTTTTCCTCACATTTTCCGTCTTTTCGTGGTTTTTTATACGTAAGGTATCGTAAAATTATCATCTGAACTGTTCAATTTTCGAATTCAGCAAACATGTCAGAGGAGAGGAGCGGATCAATTGGAATAATATCCTTATTTCGTACTGAGATTTAACTAATTAGACTGTAATTCTGTCCCGAAAATGAATTACGTGACATTTTAAAAGACTATGGAGAAGCGGCCAGGACCTCAAGTATAAAATTTTAGCTTCGGCTTGTTTTTAAAATATTAGAGAATTAAAAAATTAAATTCTGTGTATTATAATATTATAAACATTACTAATGTATAGACTAATGTAGTGCCAAAAATTCAAGAAATCCTGATATTTCGTCGTCTAATCCTAATGATCGCAGTTTAATAGAATGGCGTAAAAAGTTGTACAGCAATCTAAGGAATAATCACAAAATTGTATATTCAAAAGTGTTGCTGCGATACATCCGAATCGTTCGAGAGCTCTTATTGAAATGCTTGTCCGGCTCACCTGCCGGTTATCGTTCTTTGCTATAAGACAATAGTCTTAAATCTTTTAGCGATCCTTGGCGTTTATGTAATGTTTATACTTCTATTACGTACGTGGATTCTATATACATACATACACCGAATTTCTTGGTAGCAAGTTTTAAGATGTGATTGAAAAAAGACATAATTTAAATTTTATATGATGGATTTCCAACCATAAAAATATTCTCAATATTTTTACAAACGTTTGAAATTTTACAAATTTCTAGAGTAGAAATTTCTTCAATTTCTCACTTAGTACATAACATAAAAATATCTTCAAAACAAAAACAACGGTTCAGAGTGATCGAAGCAAATGCTTCTTTATATTTTAAAAAGAAATTTTAAAAATTATATTTTATATTTTAAAAACAATTTAAGTAAAGTGTAACGATTTTTACGAAGTTATGATAAGACTTGTATTTTTAATTATTCTAAAAATTTGTTCAAATTACCGGGTGAGTGAGTTTGACATTTCAGAACTGAATCTGGTTGGATAACTTTGATCGAGCTTGAACGAATACCTGATTTTAAGGCAACGAACAATCATGCAATTACCTATATCATTTCATGAACAGGACCGATCGATGGAATAAAAATGTGACAACCATGTTTAATTTTTAGATTTGGCAATTATGCTTCCGTCAGGAAATCCTAAACTGTCCCTTCAACTCGCTTTCCATTCTGCACGATGGCAATCGTGATGAAAGCAATTGGAAAGAGAATGAGAAAGAGCCGTATTCAATGACAATATATCATTTTTAATTCGTATATAATTTCAATAAAGTATGTTAAAGTGTGTCGTTAAATTTTTGATAGAATTGTAAAGAAATTCCGTAATATATTATAGAAACCAAATACATGTCAAGGATTACGGTTCCTAGAAGAGATAGACTTCTGCTTTGTGTCAAACGAAACTATGATCAGCAGGGAGGGACAATTCAATCCAATAAATGGTTCGTTCCGAAAAAAAACTTCTCTGGATTAAATTATTGGAAATGATTATTCAGATACTTATATTTCAATTTTTTAGCTGATAAGAAAATCGACAAAATGATCTTGAAAATTATTTTTCCCACCTTCAATATATGTATGCATTAAAATAGTGCAACTTTATCTCGAACATTTGATTTTATAAAAACAAAAATACAGCAAATATATCTTTATTTTAAACCCGCATCCTCTATAAAATTTGAAGTATTTTAAAAAATATTAATTTCTTTTTAACATTATGCTCTAATTATTTTTTATTCAGAAGAGCACGTAGAAAAAATTCAACCGCAGAAAAGAAATCGTAAATATCCATCAAAGAACAATACACATTTGTGAATAATCACACTAGAGAGTGGTAAAGCTTCTTAAATAATGATTTGTTACTAAATTCCCATTTATTTATTATAATTATATTTATATGTATATACATATGTATATTGCTCGTAATAAAATGTCACCGGATTCAATTCAAGAGATAATTTTCAATGAGGAAATGGCAACACTGTCCATATATTTTGATTCTACTTTCTATCACCATTAGCGCTATAGTGCAATACTTGCCTAAGTCGATATGACTGGATGTTTTTGACTGGATATGACTGGATGAAATTAGAAAAATAGAGGATTGCATGATTTTTCGTTGTTATTCCCTCGAGCTCTATCAAATTTTTCCGATCAGATTCAGCTCCAAAATGTCAAATACTCTCACCCGGTAATTTGAACAAATTTTTAGAATAATTAAAAATATAAGTCTTATCATAACTTCGTAAAAATCATGTTACAATTTATTTAAATTCTTTTTAAAGTATAAAGAAGCATTTGCTTCGATCACTCTGAACCGTTGTTTTTTTAAAGATATTTTCATATTGTGTAACAAGTGAGAAATTGAAGAAATTTCTACTCTAAAAACTTGTAAAATTTCAAACGTTTTTAAAAATATTGAGAATTATTTTATGGCTGGAAATCCATCATGAAAAATTTAAATTATGTCTTTTTTTAATCACATCTTAATATATATTATATATATATCTTATGTATATAGAATAGAAGTAGAAACATAATGTATATAGAACAGAGGTATGAACGTAATAGAAGTATAAGTAACATAAACGCCGCGGATTGCTAAAAGAGATGACTACAGTCTTATAGGAAAGAACGATAATCAGCAGGTGAGACGGACAAGCATTTCAATAAGAGCTCTCGAACGATTCTGGTGAATCGCAACACGTTTTTATATACAATTTTATAATTATTTCTTACTGTACAACCTTTTCTTCCATTCTATTAAACTGCGATCATTAGGATTAGACGACAATATGTAAGGATTTTTCGAATTTTTAACATTACATTAATCTATACATTAGAAATGTTTATAATATTATAATACGCAGAAATTAATTTTTTAATTCTCTAATATTTTAAAAACTAGCCGAAGCTAAAATTTTATACTTAAGGTCCTGGCCGCTTCTCCATGGTTTTTTCAAATGTCACGTAATTCATTTTCGGGACAGAATTACAGTCTAATTAGTTAAATTTCAGTACAAAATAAGGATATTATTCCAATTGATCCGCTCCTCTCCTCTGACATGTTTGCTGAATTCGAAAATTGAACTGTTCATATGATAATTTTACGATACCTTACGTATAAAAGACCACGGAAACACGGAAAGTGCTATAAAAATTAATTAAGAATTACATGGTGACAATGTTCCCAATTGGCTGCTATTGGCCGGAGAGGAATGTTTACAAACATACGTATATATATATATACCTGTACTTCTTGAGAGTCGCATTAGTGTTTGATTTTATTTACTCTGACACTCGAATTAGGCCCGATACAGTTACGAAGGGTTTTAGGGCGGTGGTGCTTTGAAAGTATAAAAAAACAAACTTCTTTTAATTCATAAAGAAAAATGATAAAAGAATATTATTTTTCTATTCATTCAAAAGAATTGCTGTTGCGATGATTTGCCGTAACTCGGTTGTCTGCATTGGGCCTAACGCTAGCTGCTACTTGCTTGTTCTTATATTATATTTTATATATATATATATATATATATATATATATATATATATATATAAGATTTTGTAAAATTGAATTGTTCTACTATATGTCTATTATACTATATGTTGTATTATATGTCTTTGGATTTTCACATCTCATACACTTCAAATTTAGTTTCGATCATTTGTGACCATTTAAAGCTAATTATATAAATGGTAATTAATCACCCATTGCCAATTTAAATAGAAACCAGTTTAAAAATCATTTTTAAAGACAATGAAGTATAATTTATACTTATAATTATAATTATAATTATAAATTATATTTATAGTTGTAGTTATAATTATAATTATAAGTATAAATTATATTTATAGTTATAGTTATAATTATAGGATTCATGGAGGTTATAATTATACTTATAATTATAAATACAAATTATATTTATAGTTATAGTTATAACTATATTTATAATTATAAGTATAAACTATACTTACAATTATGTACATGAAATATATATTAATGTCGAAACACGGATAGAGCTTTTTGTGATATATACATAGATGCATGATATAAAACGTTTTAGTTACTGGTTTCATGTATCGGAATCTAGTGGCACAGACGCGGTACCTTATCTGCTGAAGATATACAATTGACAGCACTGTAAAGGATATCATTTTCTTGTATCATTTTATTTGACGTAGTTCTTTAATTCACCTAAACGCTAAAAAACCAGTGATTTTTATCCTGGTTAGTATTTCGGACCTTGAGACACTGAACTCCATTTAATTTCCGGTTTATGCACGTTAGTCAATTATGGTGATGCAATATCTATTCATATACCTCTGTGCTAACAATGTAGTGCAATAGTTACTTGCTTAAGTTGATTTGACAGAATGTGACAGAAAATTGTCAGCAGGTCATATAGACCTCTCAAAATCTAGGACACAATATAGCATTCGATGTCCAACTAAGTAGTCAATGCTCGTATGAATGTTTCCTTCATGGACTGAGATTAGATCCAAGAATAGTATATCCGCCGATCTTGATTAGTATTGGATTCATGGAGGTTATAGTTTGACAAATGTTATAGCGAGATGGATGGCGAAGAGGCTGTTCGTGAAGCCGGTATGCGAGCAGTGCATAGATATTTTCTTTAACTTTTTCTATGAGAAAAAATTAAATAAAAACAATTAAATAAATAATATTAAATAATTTATTAGATAAATTTGAAAAGTATGAAATGAACAAATTTTCTGATTCTGATCGTAAAGGTCAATCACGACTGGGAATCTAAGATCGGTGCAGGTTTTTCCGATTTCAGAAAATACTGAATAGGGTCAAACACCTTGATGTAGCGGTTGATTCACATAAGGCTTACTCGTTTGTAGATGGTTTCTCTTCGGCAAAGTTGAGGATCAAATGATCCATTCTCCTCACCTCCCTGTGGTGCTCCCTAGGACTCTGTGGAAAAGAGGCCATGGCCTTTTGGAACAGAGTGCGAAAAAGCGAGTGGTCGAGAAAAAAGAGAAGTACATTTTTATATTTTAAATCATAACGGGCAATATACGAGTTGTTAAAGTTACAGATTCAGGGGAAGTCGGAGCCTCTAGGCCCGGTACAGTGGGGATGGTGGAGCGGGTCCCATCCGGAACGTCATCGAGTTGGGAGGGAATGACCCTGCACAGGAGCGAGAATGGCCCTCGGAGTCGCTGAGATAGCAAGATAGCAAGAGACGGAAGGAGAGATGAAACCCATCCCCCTGGAGACATGGTTCCTTAGGACAGCAGCACGGGAGAGCACTGTATGTATAAAAAGTCCCAGAGCTATCCCAACGTGCGGAGGACGGCGATCGTGGAGGTAAAATCCGATACTAACTTTCCTTAAAAGCCTCAGATGTCTTTTTGAAGATTTCCTCCGCGTAAAAAAAAAAATGTCAGTCACGACAGCTATCGTCCTTCCACGTTTGCGTATTTGCTCTAAGGACCACCCACTCTAAGGATATGAGAATGAAAATGAAACAAATTTATTTATTTGAGTTTCTTGATTATTGAGCCTGGTTGCTTCAATGCAATTCTTGCTGGGGCAAGAATGTCGTACAAAGTGACTAAGTGTTTACTAACTCTGAATTTCTAACTGTGACTAACTGTAATGAATAACTACATGGTGCGGCAGGATGGAGTCCCACAGTTCAAAAAATCACTGAAGAGTTTCTTGAGCAGGTAAAAGGTCGTGATAGTTCCCGTTAGGTCGGGTGACTAATGCAGTTTTCAGTAGCCACCATGTCTTGGTCGGGTGAACATCGGGGCTTGTTGTCGAGACTGTTTTTAAAAAACGGCGATTTCGTGATTGTGACGCAGAGGGTCTTTCACACGCGTTTCGATTTAAATCGAAACGACGATGTTCCTGATCAGAAAACGATATTGAAATGGGTTCAAAATTTAAGGGCAACGGGATCTACAATGCCTGAAAAAGCAGTTCGGAGTTCTAAATACGTGAGAACACTTGAAAAAATTGCCGCAGTCAGAGCAGTCTCCATCGCGTTCTGCTCGAAAACACGCCTCTGCTCTTGGGATATCGGATCGAACGGTGAGGTTCAACACAGACCTTATGTTACACCCATGTAGGATTATGATTGTTCAGGAATTGAGTCCACAAGACTGGGGAAGACGTAGGGATTATTGCAACGCCATCCTGCAGCTGTGCCTGTCAGCAGTGGAGTAGCGAAAATGTGCATTTCCATTTTTGTGGCGCGGTTAATAAACAAAATTTTCAATACCGGGCTGCTGAGGACCCGCGCCAAATCCACCAACGACCTCTTCAGAGCCCAAATGTTACCGTTTTGTGTGCAATGTCCTCTGTAGCCATCGTGGGGCTTTATTTCTTTTTAAGTAAGTGGCGACACGTTACCGTGATATCAGACCGGTATTGTAACATGTTGGAGAACTTTTTACGCCTCACAATGGAATAAGAAGCACAAAATCCAAATAACTTCTGGTTCCAACAGGATGGAGCCACAGCTCATACAGCCCGTCGTTCTCGAGCCATTTTACAAGAGACGTCCCCCGGTCGCCTGATCTCCTTACCAGGAGATGTTACATATCCCGCTCGCACACCAGATCTAAACCCCTGCGTCTTTGTAGTATCTCAAGGCTGAGGTTTACAAGCATTGTTCTTGAATCCTAGAAAATCTCAAGGAGATCATTAAAGAGGAAATCGACGGAATTCCTCAAGATATGCTGAAGCGAGTAATCGAAAACTTTCAGGAACACCTGCATATTTGCATCGTCAAGACCATCATTTGGACGATATTATTTTTGAAACCTGAAAAAAGCTGCATTATATACGTTCTCATAAAATAAAACTTTTTTTTTGGTATTTTGTACCATTTTTTCATATTTCACCTTGGAAATGTAAGACTCCATCCTGCCGTACCCTGTATTTGTGACTAAAAACGTGACTAAAACATAACTGACTGTAATGAATAACTATTTGTGACTAATTATTTTTGACTTACTATTTGGAAGTAAGTCTATTGACTTTTTGGATCTGACCGACTCTCTCCTTTATCTAAGTGCTTTGAATTACACCTTCTAAAGGAGGACTTGCAGAGCGGGGGATATGCCAAGACCAATCAGAAAATGTGGGGGAAATTTTCCCATCCATAAGAGTGGGGCATTTTTGAGAAGGATCCTGTAAACTATCCCGCTGTATACACACTTCCTCGAGTACGCTGTTATTATGACACGATGATCCCCGTGGTGCTAAGTTAGGGACATCTATGCCATAAGTGTTGAGTACCCTTGGCTTTAACACTCATATATGGTAATATATGGCAATAATTTCTTCAGCTTTATGGTATTCGATTACTTTAGGAGAGATTGCTAAATGCCTAGAATGCTGTCGCCGACAACATATTCAGAAACCATCTTTATCAGTGATCTAGGTTAATATGTTATTCGCTATGTTATTCGCTGACATAATATTCAAAAATAATCTTCCGCAATAGAACGCAGCATTTGACGCAGACTTGAAAGTTTTGTTAAAAATATTATCCGATAAAGAAACATGGGAACAAATGTGATTAACACATTTAAAAATAATAAATGTGATGATCGTAAGATTTTTGAGATTATATGTTTACATATGTTTACATCAATGATTTCTTTTTACACTATATTTGATACTTAGCTCTAACGTGAGGTAGATTAGACAATAACGACAGCTATCGGAATCTAACATAAAGTATAAACGGAGCTCTTTCATGAAACATTCTGTATATATATACATATAAATATAGCCTTATATCTATACCATACTCATGTCTTTCTTCTGTCAATATATTGTACCTTCACTGTTTACCATATTTTTGAAATTTTTTCGTTGTTCGTGACGCAATAGAATATTAAAAAACGCAATAAAAGATTTAACCTTGAGATTCAAGGCCAAGGTCAGTTCAAGGTTTATTCATAGTAATGAGCTGTGATTGTCCAATTTAGGAAAAGAAATGGAAACTGTATATATTTTAATATTTAATTGATTATGTTTCATTTTATACGTTACTCATTAGAAATATGAAGCGCATTGATACATTTAATGTTAATATGCATACAATAATATACATATAATAATGTATAGAGTACTTACATAACGTAATATGCTTACATAATTGAATTCGGCTTGAGTAATTGCAACATTTTCTCATCATTTTCCAAAAGAACGGATTATTAGCAACTGCTGGTTGTTGAAAACCTTTTTATCCTTAGGATGACTAGAGTACGACTGAACAAAAGAATTTAATCATGAAAATCATATTCAAAGTTAATTTTTTTTTCAGAGTTATATAAAATGTATAACAAGTTCGACAAAACATTTCTTTCCACTATCAAATAATGCGTCGGTCCGCAGTCGCATTAATAGGCTACAGATTTTTATGCAAATTCGTATTTATCTATAAACCTAATTAAATAGAACCTAAAGAGTAATTTATATCATTTACTACATATTAAAAATATATTACACGTTTTATATATTTTTGCATGTTATGTATATTTTGTACATTTTTGCAATTTTTACTTTCCTCTAATTATTAAAAATCCACTGTTTAAACATCATTCAAATATGACAAAAAATTTGGCGAGTTTCCAATTTAGCGGCTTTGCTCAATTTAATACTGCATATTATTGTCTATTATAATTTTTTCTATTATAATTATATTTATAATTATTTAATTAATGAAAATTTTTTTTACTACGAAAACTATTCAATTATTCTGACCTTCCCGAATGATATTTTTAATGAAAAAATGAAACTCTTATTGAAGAAACATAGCCAAATAAGAAAAATTTGGAAGAGCTGCTAAATTAGATTACTAAAAACCTTTTACAGATTAACATGTTAACAGTTCGTTATTCCACATGTATGGATCAGAGTCCTACGTACTCATACGTCATGTGATCCACTATAGAACAAAAATAACAGAAATTAAAAGTTGCATACTCCTAACTTAGAAGAATATTTCGTATCTTAATTTTATAATTGTACGAAGAAACAGCGTACATCACATGATATTACCATTCGTACTAATAAAGAACATAGTATGAATTATTTACATTAGCAATTTTCCTTGTTTCCTTTTAGCGGTATAAATTTGCATTTGTTTTCATTTGTTCATCGTACATATATAAATTTTGCACTTTAGAATTCAATTAATTCATAAAATCAAATTTTTTAAAATTGTGATAAGCGACGTTTTTCCTTACAACCACAGAGTATTATTGTGAAGAAAATTGCGTTTTATTTCCATAAAAATTATTTAATTTAACGAAGAGATAAATTAAATAACAGTTAAATATATACTATATATAATGATGAATCATATAAAATATGTAAGATGAAACCTGCAAAGAACGATAGAACGTGACTTTCGTGCTTCGGAATGCATTGTTGGAAAATATATTTATATCCTAATAATTGGATATACAGAAATTTTAACCTGGATCACAAACATATTAATAACAATATACAATATACAGTTTGGTTGCAATAAATAACTGGTTATTCGTGTAAATTTTTGTGAGTATTTCATTTGTAAGTACATTTTTCCCCCATTTCCTTTTGTTTCAGAAAAAATCAATTTTGCGGAAAGATTTTAAATATTTTTTGTGTCGTAAGCATAAAAATAAGTTACTGTTCCTTACAAAAAATTTCACAAACTTTTCTAAATATAGTGATGTATAGAGTGTTTCATTTAGATCGAACATTAAAATTTTCAATGTTATAGAAGAAAAAAAAAACTTGACAGAGACGTTTATAATATCTGGATATGCTAGTGACGACAAAATGCTGATCCCAAGATAATATTGAATGACATTTCTATTATTATTAAGTTACTATCAAGGCAACCTGAACTTATGCCATTCTTGTGCCTGAGGCGATTTTAAATTTAAGAAATGAATATAAATTCAAATGGTACAGAAATAATAAAATAACATTATAAATAAATTTAGTTTATGAAATATACAAACTTTTGGGCACCTGCATAAACATATCTCTGAATATGATAAATAAAGAATTGAATGACATTTCTAACAATATTTCGGTAATTAATTGCATAACATGCATTCTGAATTCATAAAACTGTGACTGTATAAAATATAAATCATGAATATTTATTAATTATAGATAAAACAGAAGAAAAGACTTTAGTGTAAAGCTTATTCAAGATTATAACAATTGTATATCAACGTTGACTAAAAAGTTGCATAACAAAAAATACATAATGATTCAAAATGACCTTAAAATCAATTTATCGATATAATGTTTATTATAAAACCATAATTATTAAACCATAAAACTGCAATTTTTTTGTTTTTTGGCTTTAATAGTATTGAAAATAATATAAGTATTCAATTTGAACGCAATACTGCAGATCATTACAACATTGTAATTATTTGAAAATGTCGATGATAATCTCAAAAATAAAAAGGATATCCGAATTCCTATTTTTGTGAAATTTTTTCAATTTATCTCGAGAACTAGATTTCAGTTTTATAAAACATCTGTAAAGATGCTTCTAAAGTACTAGACATTTATAAAAAATTTCTGAAATCTAATATTATTTTCATAACTTATTCTTATAACGTTACATTTCAAATTAATTCTGATTAGTTTTATCTGAAAACGTATTAAAGCTATCATAACAGATCATAAAAGATTGTAAATACTAATAAGTCTCAAGAATTTGATTACGAAAAACGTTTTAAAAACCTGAGCCAATAAATATTTTTTATTATAGACATCTGCAGAAATATTCATAATATAAGAACAATGTTTATATTGGTTGTAACTACTCAAAACATTCCAATTGTCATTATTTGTGTATCTTAAGTTAATTGATATAAACACATATTTTTACCTGTGGTTGGATGATTCAGCTGTGTTCTTCATTACTATTCAGGTGGTTCCAAACCAAACATTGCAATTCTTCGTATTCATTGATTTTTACTTTATTTTCTCTAATGGTAAGAAGAATAGATGTATCCTTATGGAAAAGAGTCGATGTCCATATTCCATTGCGAACTCTGTGGCAACTCTACGAATAATGATACTGCAAAAAGCTCCTGCGTTTCCAATACCTAAGACAAAAAGAGAAAAAAGAGAAATATAAGGGAAAATAAGAAAAAAGAAATTTTTTCGAGGAATTTCTGCAATTTTCTTCAATTTGATATTTATTATGCAAAATTCCTAGAGGAGCGCAAATGAATTCAATCGACCAGTGCACAGCTGTAATTCTCGCACATTATACTTTAACGGACGGAGTGACACGATGAAAATTTTAGAAAAAAGAAAGAAGGCCGTAAATAATGAATCAAGACGAGGTATCTTGGAAGGATTCCTCGATGTCTATGCACAGATGCTCTTCAACAACCAATAACCATGGACGTATTCGAGAAACAATACAACGGTTATCGTATTGTGTCGCGTATTGTAGGACTATGGCCATTTCAAAAATCAATTTATACAATGATTAAGAAAATACTCCTATGCATTAGTTTCATCGCCATTTCAATAATCCAGGTAACGGATATCATTCATTCATTTTGTACACAGTGTAACATCTTATTGAAAATCCATTTTTTACAAAGCTATCTGACATTGATTTGTTAAAATAATCATTTATGTGTGTTATACCAATATAATTATTTATGTGTGTTATATCAATATAATTATTTATGTGTGTTATATCAATATAATATTATATTGGGTATATATAATATAATAAGTGTATTACACGTACATTGTATTATATTAACATAAAATTTATCATCTCCGTATTAGATGCATGTGAAAGTGTGGTACCATCGACGTGCAAAAACAAGCACAACATACAAGACAGAGAAGAGAAAACAAAATCTTTTCATATGACGCATCGTTTTAGTGAATCGAGATTGAGAATTTGTCAAAATATTTGAGTTAGTTTAATTATAAATTGAGTGAATAATAATATACATGTGAATAATAAGAGTATGAAATATCAAGAATAAGAACGCAATTTTTGCACAAAAAGCTCCGTTTTCAAAGTTTAAACATTTATCAAATACATGTACATCAAATGTGTAAAGAACATTTTTCTTGTAAATGATAAGTTTATGAAAAAAATGAAAGAAAAAAAGTTGTGATGTTTTTTTACGGGCATTGTCATGTACTCTGCATTATTGTTCGAGAAACAAAGCTGACCTTCAGCTTCTTAAACAGAATTATATGTATTTTAAACTAATCGGCGTAGTTAAATGTTATATGTAAAAAAGTATTAATTGACATACGTCAAGAAATTATTCATTTAGTAGATATTTCAATTCTAAATTTATAAAATCTATGCGAATAGTTCATAATTAAATAAAATCTATGTGTCTAAAGACAGGATCAGTATGAACAGAAAAATACTCCCAATAATAGTTTTTGCAGATTAAAATATGTCTTAAACTAATGATTTTTCTAAATACATAAATTAATACCTTCACTCTATTATAAAACCATTAAGCATCGTCTTTGTTTCTTGAACAATGTTGCAAACATAAAAAATTATACCACCATGTTAGCTATAAAAAAACTAACAACATTTTTCACTTTCTTTAAAAAGATAGCATTTATAAGAAAAGCGTTGGTCTATTATATCGCAAACTCTATGCACGTGTTTCAAGCCAGTTCTTAACTAAACATACTGAAAAAATAAAACATCAAACAAAAAATTTTATTTTATATTTTCGATTCATTTTTATACCTGAAATAGCTCTTAATTACTCACGCCACGAAGGTATCCAAAATTAGTTAACTTCATGTAGGTATACTCAATTTTCAAACTCGATTTCTCTCGAAAATAAAATTTTCAATGGAAAGTTATGATATGCGTCTTATGTTCGCATGTAAAACTGTGCTATGGAAAACATCCTGCATTTAAAATATCAATCTTTTGCATTCCATTGACTACGGAGGATATTTATAATATATTTCTTAACTCCATTAGCTCCACGGAGATATTTATAATTTATTCTATAGCTGTGTCGGAATTGCCGTTTGATAGTATCTATCAAAAAACAAAAAAAAAATACATAGAAATATGTTTGTTTACTTCATGTTGCATTAATGACAGTTTGAAGTAATCTACAGAAAAAACGTATTTTAGAAATTGCATCCTTCATCTTTCCTTTGATTTATAATCTTAAAGCTGGTATTGCTTAATTAATGTTAATGAAAATATATTTTCAGATAATGTTGCTTTTAAACTCTGAAATTACGTTACAAAACTGCGTTCTAACACTGTCTATGACTTTTCCTTTTGCATTATTTTTCTTACGATACATTAATTATATAATATTATCATCGGATGTAAGTGTTTGAATAGTTAAAAAAAGTGTTTTTTTAACTATTCAAAATTTAGAATTATTTATAATTCTATTATTTAGAATTATTAGTGTTGTGTATTTGAATATAGTTTCGAGTCTGTATTGACCAAATTCGTTTGGAAGAAACCCTGATACATGATTTGGTCGAGATACAAATATTAAGGAAGTACTTTAATGATGGGAGCCGCTTATTCAATATTTATCTCCATAAGAAAACATTTTATTACATTTGGAAAACATCTTCTTGTTCTTGATATGAACGTACAGTCGACTGTAGAGTAAAGTTGCCGATAATTATACATAGAAAAAAAATTAGCTTCCTCGGATTACATGACTATTTTTTAATGTTTATACATAATTACATAATACATAATTACACGATTATTTTTATATTTTTTAATACTTATAATCAACATTTCGAACAACTTCCTGTGACAAAAAGGTTGGACTCTTTCAGTTTACGAGATATTCGCGAAAGCTGCCAATTGCTGCCGACTAAAAATTTATTCTACCCAAGCTAATGTCGATACTTCTTTTTAAAACGAACTGAATTCTTTTTTATTAATTTCACGATGAAAACGGGCCTAATCTTGACCGCTCATCATACAATCCCCACAAAAACTTGAATTTAACATAAATACGTTTCTCATAAAATTAGATTTGAGTTATTTTGGGGATATAATTTGGTAATTTCTGATTAGAACTGAGGTATAAATAAAGGTATAAATATACTTATATTTGAATGAAGGTAAAATGGTAAAAACACTTCGCCCCTTTGCTGTCCATGCTTTTATCGTTGAAGTACAGAATAATGCTGTTCTTTTAATTTTCTTTCTTTTCTTTTCTTTCTTTTCTGTTATTATTTTATTATTATTATTATTATTATTATTATTATTATTATTATTATTTAGTTTATTTTTTCTTATTTTGTTTTGTCATTTACATACTTTCGCTTATGGCATATAAGAATTAGAGAACTAGAGAATTACTAGCACGTAACTAGTGTAAGAGTAAGGCTACGCAACACTTATGACATGGATGTGCCCTAACTCAGCGTGGCAAATCAAAAATTTGACCACTTAGAAAACTTCAGGCAAGGCGCCCTATACATTTGGGTCAGTTAAGTGCGACGAAGTCATATTCACTATGGGAATCATCGTGTCATAACAATTAGATACTCGAGGAATTATACATGCAGCGGGATAGTTTCCAAAGATATTCCCAGAAATGTTGTCCTACTCTTGGAAATTTGGAAAATTTGGAAATCTTTTCTCATACTTCCTGAGTTTTAGCACATCCACCGCTCTACAAACCCTCTTCTAGTAAGGACAGTTCAAGGCTAAAAATGTATAAAAGGAGAGAGTTCAGAGTTATAGTTCAATTATTCAAGTTAAACACACATTAGAATTACAAATAGTTACACAAAGTCAGTACAATTCAGTTCAAGTCAATCATGTGTTCAACATTCTTTACCAAGCAAGAATTGCATATGAGCCACCAGGCTCAGTAAATTCAAGTTCATCGAAATTAGTTCCATTTTTATTCCCACATCAGTATGTGGTCCTTCGTGCTCACATACGTAAAGATACATGATCGACATCAGTCGTGACTGACCTTAACTAGTAAACAGAGCATTTTTGTGACCAGTAAATACTAAATAGCTATTCTCAGTGTACCAGGGAAAGGGCATAAAAAGCGATATTGAATGGTTCATTTATCATATTCATATTATATTCATTTATTGTATTCAAACATATTCTGATATGTAGCCAACATCTTGAACACCTAACAAAATAAGATGATACTACTATTCTCAATTTATAATTTTTACATCCTTATAATGAAACTCATTTGTTTGTCTACAAGATCATAGTATGTAAGTCACCAAACATGTTTTGAATTTAATTAAAATGTCGCTTTATAAAAAAATCTATGTTAATTTCCTAAAACTGACCAGGAAAAATCTGTGAAAATGACGTTCATAAGATTTTTTTTTTGTTAATATCAAATACACGCCTCAATGCCATTGGAATCCTATTTTCCATTTTCTCTTAAATTCAGTAGCAGAAATAATTTAGATGCTCGATGTAAACTTAATTGTACATGGATCTTTTAAAATCAGACTTTAGTAGAACCGTCTTTCTCGAACATCAGTTGAAAGCATAGCCATATTCACATAATCATTCATATAACTAACTATGACTAAGCACTCATTATTAAACGCAAATGCTGTCGAATAAATTACATTGTTTTAGACTAATTTTTTGGCGAATATTTCGAAAACAAAGAGACCGACTATTACTTATATATCGACATATTTCGAAATCGGAGGTGGCTTCGTAATTAATTATGTATTTGTTAGTTTGTCTGCATGTGACGTTAAATTTTAATGAAGCTTTTTGTGAAATATAATTGTGAAGTACGTTGCAGAAAATTTTCACAGCTGTTCGATTAAATTGTAAATAGCTGCAAAATGGTAAGTGTAGATTCATTTTCATAAAAATCGTTCTATAATGCATGCAATGAAATTTGAGGCTTACCTTCTAGTTTGTATAATTTGTATAGTCTGTTTGTATAGTCTGTATAATTGAGTAATGAAGATTCAATATTGAAGTTATATAATTGTTTCATATTATTCTTTCCAATTACAATACCCTTGGATGTTTTTATTGTGAGATGAGTCTTGTATGAAGTTGTTTTGTCTAATTGAGTATTAGATAGATTTTAAATATTAGAAAAACTGAATACAATGCAACAAATTAGAAGTAGGTTTCATGTGTTTCTAATATATTAGAAAAGAAATATGTTACAACAGAAATAAGTTTTAAAAATAAACAAATCTGGTTTTATCTTTAGTTAGGTTCAGACTGGTTAGAACTGTTAGCGAACTGCTCGGGAAGCAAAGCAGCATTCTATCCACACCTCCTGGCTTGTTCGCTCGATATTCATTCCACCAATAGTGATTAAACAATGTTGCAGATGTTGCAATGTTACATCCAGACATGTTTCGAGCTCGCGAATAACAGACTTATTAGTCTTATATTTCGTATATATAATATTTTACTTATATATAATATTTTAAATTTGCGTATTTATTTATTTTGATTTAATTACGAAGGAATTGACTCATTTTTATTGCAATGTTCTATTTGTAAAAATATATGTATGTATTTTACTTTGGAATTTGTATTGAAATTTAGTAAATCTGCTCTTAGTTGGAGTTATGATTCTTTTACGTAATGATTCTTATACTTATTACTATGGAATCTGATCCTAATTACACTGTTTAATTACCTGAGTATTTGTAGATCTAATATTTAAATACAACGTTTAAAATAAGAAAGCTCGATTTATACGAATATCTTTTCCCATGTTCCATACACTCTATTACGATCATTGTTATTTCGACAAACTTTCATAACCCTTTGCGGATGGGACGATTCGAAACTAACCATACCGTAGAGCCGAATCGCTGTCGCAAGAGTCTTTTGAAATTGCTAACGCACACTTCTACTTACACCCTATTATCGTTCAGAGCACTCCAAGATGCCAAATTCGGAATATGTATACGCACATAATTCTTCACAGGATAAATAAATGTTTATTGTATATGTATGCACGTACAGATTCACGACAGGATGAATAAAATGTTTATTTGTTTATCATGAAAAATTTTTACTAATATTAAATCAAATTTAATAAGAAAAGCATAAATGTTTAATATCAATAATTTTCTCAGGTGTGATATATTTCAAAACATCGATCAATGCAAAGGCCTACATTACATTGTTTGCATTCATATCGTTTATATTTTTGTCTCATGTTTCGAACATAAAACACATCTTCGCCTTGCCAATTTCGAAATTCTTGCTGTTTGATAGTAACATTTTGATAGAAAATGTCTCTCTGATATTCGAAAAAGAAAATTGTCAATATCTTTAGTTATAATTGATTTACTATATCTTGTGAGTGTTTTCGTAGCATTTCTTTTGCACACAGAAAATTAAATTTGCTAAATTTTTCTTTCTTTGTCAGTAATTTTTTTATAAATAATGTGAGAGTCATGTACTGAAAAATCCAGTAGATGTAGAAAATATTTTTTGTGCAACCTTATTGATTTTTGTAGACAGTTTATTGAATTTAAAGTCATATCTACTTTGTCGACAGCACCCATATTATTTGTAATCAATGATAAAAAATGCCTTTTTTTTACGTAATCCCGTGCGATAATATTTCTATATCTATTATCAGTCACTTCAGCGCTGTTGACAACATCCATGCCTCTTTTTTATCGAATCATCGTAATGCCAATAAATTATTAGAAGGTTGATATTATATAAATTCTCCAGGGTTGTTTTTTTTTCATCTGTGGTATCCCAACCCTGTTCTTTCTTATAATCCCGTATGCATTAGTTTTATCTTTATGGAGTAATGTATACAAAATGGACTTAAGTACCACTTGTTTGTAATTAATATGTGGCCTTTCCCAATATGGTCGCAGAAGTGTTGTATCTACATTTCCGGATTTACGAAGTGTCAAAATATTTGTTTCAATATCTGTCTCTTTTCCAGTATAGATGATGATATCCGTAAAGGATACATCCGGTCTTGGAATCACAAATGTTAAGTAAGTTTACGCCAAAATTACGCTTCTTTTAGAAGGAATGTACTGTTTGAAGTGACATCTTTTTTATAGCAACAGACTTTCATCAATACAAATATTCCCAAATGGATAAAACGATCTAGCATCTTGTTTTAAGTACATCGATTACAGACCGTAATTTTATTAACGGGTCATTAGGGTCTCGTGCATTAATATCACTGAAGTGAATGTTATTAAGTATTTCTAAATATCTATCCCTTGACATGACTTTAGGAAGATTACCACAATAATAATATTATATATTACTATATAGTAGTAATATATAGTATTACTGTATATATAGTAATATATAAAAATAATGTTTATTAACTTTTATTGAATTCCTTCCTGTATTATGTACACACACACACACACACACACACACACACACAGATATATATATATATTTGTATGTATGTGTATATATGTGTGTGTGTGTGTGTGTGTGTGTATGTGTGTGTGTGTGTATGTTGTGTGTGTGTGTGTGTATGTATATGTATATATATATATATATATGTATATATATATATATGTATATACTATATATAATACAGTATTTACTATATATAATATCTTACTAGGCTAATATTTTACATGAAGAATGCAAGTGAATCAATAACGATAAAATAGTATCGATAATTTAAACAGTTTCATCTATTATAATTTTGTAAAAAAAAAAAATATAATAATTGCTTTTATTTGAAAACATAAATTTTCTATTTTAATGATTATGAATTCGTTTTTTTACGGACATGATTTTACATGATATAAAAAGTGGGAAAACAAAGACATTTCTATTTTTAAAAATTTATACGTCTCCAATCTTTACATTAAGCAAATTAAGTTATGATCTACGACTTTCTTGAAGATTGAAATTTCTCCCTAAGACTATTTTCTTACTATTTTAATAAGTTGCAAATGTTAGAGTTGGATAAATGTTAGAATTTTTTCAAATATTGTAATTTAATTTCAAATATTCAAAGTCCAACAGAATGCTGAAAAAATATATAACAGCAAGTTTAAGTTCATATAAAAGAAACATATTTTTTAAAGTGCTACTGCTAAAGGGATCTGGTCACGAAAATAATTTTTTAATGTTTTTAGAAATGTTTCAATTTTTAAAACTTTCAAGAAAAGTAATAGCCTTAATTTCTTATGCGCTAAATGATATGATGTCATCTTTAAAAAAGAAGAACTCACGAATATTAAGAGTTTATGCTTTAAAATGAAATCGAGTGGAATATTACATGATTTTTTGCAATTTTATAATAATTTAAATTATCAACAATTTTTTATTGTCATTCGTTTATACTCACCGCGTATATTAGTGAATACCACTGTTAGAGTATCGATTGTGAAAGATAAGCAACAGAGAATATGTATGTTCCATTTTTATTTATTAAAGTATGTTGTTGATCTTGCTCTATGAAAAGAAAAATTGACAAGAAAATACAAACAAGGCAGTGTATTTAAATTTTACCGGAAAGGGTGCATACTGTAATGAAAGGAGAGATGTAAGACTGTGAGTGATAATGTGTATCTAGACTTTGTATCTTAGTGTGTATACACTTGTACAAGATGTATGAATGACGGTACTTTAGTAATTAATAAAATTTGATATTGAATCGCGTCCTTCAATTTTGCTAAAAACATATACGATGTTGAAAAGTATGTGAACGTTGTTAATTCAACAGGTGATATCACACGAATATTACAAGGTATGATAGTTTAAGTTGTTTATTAATCGATTTTCTCAAATTTTAGGGATATTGTGTACGGGAATTATAGCTTTTGCATCAAGTTTATTAACTCCGATAATGATGGATTTCATAAAACCTCGGAACGAATCTCGAACTCGTGTTATCAAGTATTTCATGAAGTTCTCTGACGAGCAAACAATATACGTCGATATCTTTTCTTTGTATTATATATTCATTGTTACAATTGGACTCTTGTCTACGACCTGTACAGAATCGATGGTCAATATTATTGCTAATTACTTATCCGGATTATTTAAAATTACTAGGTGTGAGAAATTTCTATGCCAACATTTCATGAATTCCCACTTATGTCACATAAACTACAGAGGATGATTAATAATTATATGTCACAACATATTTGCCAGCACACATTTTTGGATTAGAAATTTGTTAAGATATAGTTGTAAAATTGAACTCAATCTTCAAATTCAATATCACATTTATTGCATGGTACTTATTTGAGAAACGACAAACAAAGTTACAAATGGAACGACGAATTGCAGTCTATTATTTCAAAATAATGTTAAAATTCCATTAGTAAATTCATATTGATATTATTTACAATGAGAACAAATTTTCGTATCAAATGAAAAGTAAATAGTGTGTTATTAACGATGAAGCCAGAATTTGAATTTTTAGTACAATAGAGTGAATGCATTATCAAACTGCAAATTTTTATGCACCTATGAAAAATTATGATGGAAAAAATGCACACAATGCAGAAAGTGTAAGGAAATGTGTGAAACTTACTATAATTCTTACATTAAGTAAGTGAATAAATTTCATCTTTTTACTATTCTTTTAAATATAGAAATGCATGTATATTTGCAGTCTAGTTATAACTTTGGAAATTTTCAAATAAAATGATTGTAAATGTTATTCGAACTTTAGTACCATTTTCCAAAGGAACGAATCATTTCAGGATCTGTCCTGCAAAATTCGTTCTCAGACGGTAAAACTACGAAATAATTCTCATTTTTGACATTTTTCATATTTTTGAAAATCAGCGTAAATATTGAGGGAAAATTTTTATCACTAGCAAATAAAAAGTATGAAATCACGCTATGGTGATCGTGACATATGATTTATTAACATTCTATGGATCGCAGAAACTTTTCACACAACTAAAAATAATTTTGGTAATTTTCAAAGTCTTTTATTTACCTGTAACAAGAAATATTCGTTAATTCAATTTCGTTTTATATTGCATATTAATTTAATTTCGTGCAAAATTGTACGAAATGCACGCTATAAAAAATCAGTTCATGATTGTGGGCATGCAAGAATATTCTACGAGCAATTAATTAGATAGAATAAAAGATACACCCCTTCCTGGAAAAGACTAGTATTTTATCACACAATTAGTATCTCAAGTCGAGTAAAAATGAGCAAAATTAGCTAAGAATATACAAATTTGTTGTACCAATGTGACTTAGACAAAATTTGGATCACGATTGCATCTATGGGGATTTTTAAAACCATATATATGGCAATATTTTTTTCTAATATGTTATTAATTTTGGTTCGTGAACGATATTCTCTTTTGAAACTAAAAAGTTCTGTTAAATTTGGGTATAATCAATTGAACTCTTCTCTTACTTATTTCTATTAATAAAATGGATTGATCATCTCTTAAACATCGTTTTTTAAATGACCTAAAAATTACATATGATATTATATTACATACATATGTAATGTTTTCTACAAGCATAGATTTTTGACACTTCAACGAATTTTCGAAACACACTTTTACTAGCCACGCTACCAATCGCTTTAATAACTTTGCAAATTTTTTCTATGCTTACTGGTTTCCTTGATGCTTTTCTTAACACATTCCTTCGACACCCTTTTTGCCACTTTCCTATAGTTTTCTATTTAGGAATAACAAATTTTATTAATTAAAGAAGCAAAAAAAAAAGAGAAGAGAAAAAAATGTAAAAAAAGAAGGTACTTATTTTTATTGAAGAGGTTCGTTACCAAATGCACCGACCATCGCTTGCTTTTGGCAGCTTTGTCCGCGAGCTATTGATATTCGGAGATTCACACACATGCGTGCATTTATTCTAATTTTACTCGCATTACATCATTCCCTACACATTAATAATTTAATTCAAAATTAATTATTAATAAATTTTATTCGAAAAGAAATGACTCAATAAACATTTCCTGTTACAAGTAATTTAAAAATATTTAAAAAAATTTTATATTGGTTTTTTTAATTAATCAAAATGTTTTTATGAACACATTGTTGACCGGTCACGAGTTAACTCGTGTTTGCACTTGCATTAGCTATTACACTTTTTGACACTCAGGGAAATCTTTCTTTATGCTCAACCATGTTCACTTTATTATACAATAATTAGTTTTATTGATATTTATGTTTTCATCCCAATTTTAGTGTTACAAAAATGTCAATCGTGACGAATCATACGCAGACGTTTTATCCGATATTCCGAGTGATTTTAAAATATATTGTAGTGATGTGGAAATTGATAGTTTATCGGAAGATAATGTTACGAATCGGATATTATACCTTCAAAACGGCAAATTTGCAACACCCATTGTGTATCATTACACGTAGGTAATTGCTCTACAATTTATCGCATCAAAAAAATTACTGAAATATACTACACGTGTAAAATATAATATATATGAGAAATATACAAAGTTTTACTTAAATTTATTCTGTCATGAATAAAATATATTGAAGTTTGTTTAGATTGTTTCACTTTATATATTCAATTACGAAGTAATAGCTGGTGACATGCGTTAGCTTTCGAGTAACGGTCAACAACGTGTTAAACGTTTTATACATTATTAACAGTAATTAAGTTCTTCACTGTATAGTAATGAAATTATTACTCTTTTTATAAATTTTTATTTAACTTTTCTGTTATATTACTTCGCTTACAATGCTGAAACTTTGTTTTATACATTTTCAGCTATCGATTACAGAAAACAATTATGAATTTGTGTAACACAACTTCATTGTCACAGCAGGTTGACTTAAATTTAATGGATTTTCACCGAGCTGTGGATATTCACAACAAAGCGCTCATGTTGGTAATATATTATTCTATAACATAATATAATATTCTATATAACGATAACTTCACTATATATATTTATATTAATAACACACATATCTTATTTTGCATTTTGTATCATTTATATGTGAAGACTAGGCAATGTTGCGCTGAGCAAAATGACGATACATTATATTGTAGCGAGTCTTATATTTGTGATCGGATTCAGTGTGAATTTATATCGAGTAAGTATTCTTTCATTGATACAATTGATACCAAAACTTAAACATCTCTCTAAATTCTTTCTTAATTATATTATACGATCGCAAGATAATAACTGATGTTAGTGTGTATCACGCCTGACATAAAATGTCATAAATAAAATTAGTTAGAACATCATTTTTCAAGAAAACAGATCATTTACAACCTATGATTGGTTTGTGACTTTTTGTCCTCACGACAATTAAAATACGACGCAATGTGAAAGAAGTTTATTTGAAAATCGTACCGAAGTCAATTATTCGGACATTTTACTCAATAGATATTCACCGGCCCAAAAGTGTAAAATCATCTATCAAAACTATAAACTCGTGACAAATAATTTTTACACACCCCGTGTAATATTAAATTGTCCGAGGATTCTGTAGCGTTACTTGCTAATTTCGTTTACTAAAGCATTTCTTTATGTCATAAGATAATTCCCATTTCCTGATATACGCGATATTGTTTGAAATGATTCCTCTGTATATGTCATTTTATTTTACGCTACCAGAAAATATATTTTTATTTTATTATACATTTGTATAATATATATTATTTTATTATACATTTGTATTTTATTAATCATTTGTATAATATATATTATTCTATTATACATTTGTATTTTATTAAACATTTGTATAATATATATTATTTTATTATACATTTATATAATATTTATTGAATTTGTTATTGTATATTGTTATATATTAATGCAAATTTCTATATTATTTTCACTTTCTTTATTTTAGGTTTATTATTTTAGATTATATTAGCGATATTATTTTTTTCTGAAAATACTTGACATAAATATTTCTAAAGTTTCTTTTATATCTTTAATTCTAACTCATTTCAATTATGTTTTTGTTTCACGAAAAATTAACGTTTGCCTTCATACAAAATATGATTGCAATTAATAATATCTAAACATTGTAGCGTCTAAAATTCAAGATTGCGTCTAAAATAAAAAATAAGAAATTTGTATTGAATTTTATCTTTTACTTAGCTATCCTAAACTTAACTAACAAATATGTTGGGCAATGTAACATCATATATTCAAATAAAGACCGCTACATACGTAATATAGCAATATACTATGAAAGAATTAATCTAGAAATTCTTTTTATTAAGTTTTCCAGATCTGTGGCACTTGTAAACGATAGGATGGAAATTTTCATATGTCTTGTACATGTTGTCACTTACTTGGCCATCATGTTCCTAAATAATCACAGCGGACAATTAGTAATAAATACAAGTATGGATATATTCATCGAATTGTAAGTTTAAATCAAGTTTTTGTGAAAAGTTCTTCTATTTCTTAAGTAAACAATACGATCCTAATGAAAAGAATAACTGAGCCATTAATCATCGCTTTTGTCCAAATCCGTCTTTAGTACAATTAATAATAAGATGCATAATGCATGAATATAATAGAAACATTTTAAGTAATTGAGATGAATATAAACAATTTTTTCAAATTGCGAATGCTTCCTTAATCGTTTGTAACAAAAAATATTAAACAATATTTTAAATAGTCAAATTTTTTCTCTATAAATGTTTACTCTAACAAATATGACTCTTCAGTTTTCACGAAGTACAATTTGGCATACTTTGTACAGAATCATAAGAATGAATTTTACTCTACTGATTTTGAATCGTTTCTCAATCAGGAATATTGTGCGTAGTTCCAATTATTCAATTTTATGTGTGATCCCATTTATCACCCGATTATCACCAGAATCTCCAATTAACCAACTATTCTTCGGCAATTGTATAAGAAAACGAAATTAAATTAAAGAAAAATATTAGACACACACACACACACACACACACATTTTATATATTTAATAAGTTGCACTTCTATGTATTTTATATTATTTTTTTCATTTTCATTTTTATTGGCAGTAATAAAATATATAATAATAGTTAAAAATTAATATATAATAACAATTTAAAATTATCATATCATTTTAAAATTTGAAAATCACGTTATAGGTCTTACTAATTGAGAAAGAAATACTTTTGATTTATCTCTTTTATATGAGTTTCAAATAATTGGAACATTGCAAAAAACAATTAAATCAACATAGACATGAAATTGGTAATTATTTACAAAACGGACGATCTCACGGATTTCGATGATTTTAAAATATAAAAAGCATTTCTTGACAACTCTTTCATATTATCACTACTTAGCTCTAGTTTTCGAGATATTCGCGGAAGTAATCTTGTCGTTCTGTACTATATCGTATCTCTAACGTCTGTACTATGTATTAATTAAAATTATCAATATAAGATGGGATTGAATTTGAGTTAGTTTTAAATCCCAGTACTAATAACTTGTACAGAATATAAGAACTAAAGTCATTTAGTTGTTAAGATAAATTTTGTTGATCAACATCCGTGATTCAAAGAACAATGCACAAACATAAAATATAGAAAAGTGACGCAAAGTTCGAGCAAACATTCCACGATATGGAATTCGCGAAACACGTTATGCAGGCTACATAACCGATTCTTCTTTTTCAATGTCAGTGTAACTGAAAGTAATTGAATAGTTGCATTTTTTAACATTATAGCTGAGGTGTATTGAATTTCGAATGATGACAATATAATATAAAGTTCAATATGAATTGTGGTTGTGTTATTATTTAGTGCCTGTACTAACGGTGATGTTCTATTAAAGCGTTCAATATTGGATAAAATCTATCCTAAAGTTAACATTCAAGCCTGTATTGATAGTTTCAATTGATACAAATATATTTCAATCTGTAGAAATACGATATAAGATGAAAAAATTGTTTTTGTCAATTCTCGGAACAATAGTAACAAATATGGGAAAAATTTGTTCAGAATGTTCATCTTAACAACATATTTTGAGGCCATCAACATCCGTAAGGTCATCCGCTTCGTAAATGTTAATTATAAAATTTCTTATATGTTATAAAAATAAACATAAGATATGTTATACATTATTAAAAATGATTATGATTACTTCGTATCAGGTAACTAGATTCAAAAACTACACTACAGAAATTTGACTGAAATCTTTGATCAACGTAACTAACCGTTTATTCCATGTAATAAATCAATGTACATACGTTTATGTACTTATAAACAATCTTACCAATATGATATACAACGAAACAGATTATTTCTTGTTACAGACAAATAAAAAATATTCGCAACTTTGAAAAACTATTGAAATTAGTAGTTAAAATTGTAAAATTTGCATTTTTTATATAGTTTAAAGTGAACGGCAAAGAGAAACGATACACGCGAAATTAATAGTTATCATCTCAGTTATGCTCCTGATTATATATTATTACAACATATTAAATGACACATATAATAATATACAGATACGATTCTACATGGTACTGTATTCCATTAAAAGCGCAAAAACTATTATTGTTCATCATGTTAAAAAGTTCGCAACAATACAAATTTAATCTTTCTGGTTTGTTTGCACCGTGTTACGAAGGCTTTTTGACGGTAATGTTTCCAATACTTTATGATGTAAATATTATTTAATTTCAATTTATTCAATTATATCTCTTATATTTTAGATGATTAGTGCGTCTTTCTCGTATTTTACTCTAATGCAGTCGTTTCAATAGAATTCTGTAAATTTTATGAGTTTCATATTAGTGGTTGACTATAATAAAATATTTTATTGTTTGATATATAAAATGCATTGATAGAATTTATTTGTTCAACATTTACTTAATAATTTTTCAGAATAAAATATAATTACCGTATTTTATGTGATACATTGATTGTTTTTTTTGCTCCTGAAATAATCGTTAAAGTTTCATCTAAAATAGTTAAATACGTATGAATATTAATATCTTGAACTTGCAAAAATTAGTTAAACAAATTTTTGAATGTTCATATTGATTAAAATGTTTCATTATTGATTATCTTCAAAAATTTGTATCCTCAAATTTCTCATAAATAAAACAATACCTGCAATTATGGAAAATTTTAAGATACAAATTTGAAGATTTGGTGCGTGTATAACGCATAACATATGCAAAGTATAAAATATATAATATTCAACATTTAATTATCAAAATATTCACTATATGAAGCAGTAGTCTGCTTGAGATCTATTTCTTTAGTTTTATTCATAAAAATATGAATTTGCTCAAATATTTGCAACTGAATAGTAGTATAACGAATGAAACAGTCCACTATGTAAGACAATTATTGTATCATTGATTTTATGTTTTTCAAAGGCATGTCAAAAGAAAGTAATTAAAACAAGATTTATCAAACTCTATGACCACGTGTCGACAGGTTAATTAAAAAATCTCGCTATAGCCGAACAGCTTTTTTTTAACGTCCTAAATATATATGTAAAAAGCATGACTATTTTGTTGTGATTGTCACGGTATTTTTACTCAATTCCAATCTCTGTCTTACAATATAAAAGCGTATTGTATAATGGATGGTTTTAATATAAAATAAAAATGAATATGTAAATAACTCTGCAGTTATTATATAAAACTGGCGTATACAATGCGCCAGTCACATATATCTATGTGAGAAGAAAATGATTTTTATGATTTATACACACACACACACACACACACACACACACACACACACACACACACACATACACATACACATAACGCACAGTATTTGGTTGAATAATATGTGAATGCTAGCATGAAGTCATTTTTTTAAAAGAAAATATAAAACAAAATATTTTAATTGAAGTTCTGTTTCTGAGAAAATCGAGTTTAAAAATTTATCGAGTTATACTAGAATTGTCAACTGAATTTCATTATAATTTTATTCAAATTGAAGAGTAATACACTGTGAAATTGTAATAAATAACGACGCTTTGGAATAAAGATATTTAATTGAAGTAAAAACATGTTTATACTTACTATTTATATTAGTGCTAATATATTTATACACATTTATACTGATTTATAACTTTGCTTAAAAATTTGTTAAACAAACAGATAATAATAAATAATTTTATTTCAGTGAAAAGTTTTATTAATTTATTTTTCATTAGATATTGTTCCACAGGCTATCTTTATCATATTTTTATATTGTATTTCAACTTCTAACCATGAACAAAAAGACACACGATTTAACTACAAAAAGAATTTCAGCGATCAATCGCTGACGAGATATACAACTGCTGATTAAAGTTGAAAAGAATTTAATCGTGCATAATAAATAACGATTAAAGTTAGAATTTAATACTTAATCGTAATTAATTATTAAACAATATTAAAGATGTAATCACAACTAATGACCAAAAAGGAAATATGATCGTTATTCGTGATTAACAACTAAAATTGGAATGTTATCGTTAATTGCGGTTAAATATTAGTGGAAAAATTTAATCGTTAATCGTTGATTAATTTTTTCCTCAACAATGATCTGGAGTAATTAACCACCCAATATTTGAAAGTGATTGGCTAGCGCCGGCAAATTCATTTAAAACAGACTCGCGTGCAGAGAGTTTAATTGGACGATTTTCTTCAGTTTGAGAGATTTCGGCAATTTCGTCATTACGATGATTTCGTACACTTCGTGCAACTCGTGCGATCAAGTTTTCGCGTTACTAAGCTATCGCTGTATCATTAAGCTACGAAATTAGTCGACATCATTGCTAATCGAGTAACGGGGGGGAAAAAAGAGGAGTTCGATAAATTATGCAATTCATTTGCTAATAAACTATCCTCTAAAAGAGGTGATTCTTCATACTCCATTATAGGAAGTTCTAATTTGCATGTGTATGTCCGCCCCTAGTCTGTATATGATTTAAAGTTTAAAAGTAGGCCTCTAAAGATTAAAAAAAAATTACCTGGAGATTATATGAAAGAGGGACGATTCCAAATTAATACTTGGAACGTTGAATTTCGCTGAAGTTCGCCAAAGTTCCTTTCGTTGAATTCCATTCTTAAGGCACGACAAACTGTCTCCTACAAACTCCAAGGCACGACTGCGTTTCCATCGATCGGTTGCAACTATATATTTTTGAATTTATAGCAAAATACACAAGTTAGAGAGAGATAGTAAAAATGAGTGACAGCACATGCAATTTGCAAGGGTCGATGCACGGTTTCTCATGTTGCGGAGGTGCAAGCAATTCAAGAATTGCGAGAGAAACATATAAAAAGGTGAAATTATTGTAAGTGCGACTCCAACTGTTTCGACGTTCTTTCTCAGAATTCATGTAAGCACATTTATATTATTCAACCGTTATTGATTATTGTGTTTCAACTAGAGGTGTGTGAAACCCGAAAATATGGTTCGGATCGGATCGGGTCTCGAAAATTTATTTCGGGATCAGGTCGAACACCAGAAAATAACTAATAACTATGAAAATAACTATGAAATTCCTGATAATTTCGGGGTTGTTGTCAGAGAATGTTGAAAAACTGACTTTTCTATACGAAAATTCAAAATAAAATATTATACTTTTCACGTACTTATTATTTCTTTTCTATACTCTACCTTTTATAATTTTATAGCTCTCAATAACGCTAAAAATCTCGAGAATATTGATTTCCTCAAGAATTCCGATTTTTGCGAATCCTGTCCCGAGACATTTTTAAATTGTCGCACATCTCTAGTATACATCTCTCATCTCTAGTATTATGTATTTATGTATATATGCAATACACAAACATATATATGCAATACAACGTTTAAAGATTTCGTTTGTATTATATTGAAATATATCTGTTGCGATTTTCATATTGTTGTTACAAAATATTTATTGCAAACGTATATTTGATGAAAAATTGGTATATAACAAAAAATAATATAAATTAATAAGTATAATATAAATGTAATTATAATGAACATAAATTAATAAACATATAAATATATTTAGACATATCTTTTACATGGTATATTTAGAATATTTGAATCGTTTTGTCACCTATTGTGTTATACATCTTATGTGTTTTCTACTTCTTCAAAGATAATGCTTTTGAAAGTTCATCACAGATTAATCACACAAGAAATGATACTATTGAACATTAAAATTTTATTTTTAGAATTTGATTTATAATATACAAAATCATTGTATTGAATGAAAGTTGAGTAAAATTATAATGATCTTAAAGAATGAAATTAAATATTTATCTATCTAATTGGGACAGTTCTACTTAATTAATAAAATCAATGTTTGAACTATTTCATTAAAATTTCAATGTAATACGTAGACTACAAATTTTTATGTATTTTATGCCCAATATAATATAAAAATAATTCTGTACTTATTTCCTTGTAAAATGTAAATGATTGAAAATGTTTCTGTTACATTTATTAATGTAACATGTATAAATTTGACAAAATAAAAGAAAAGATAGGAAAGATGAAAAACAAATTTGCTTTACGTTAGAAAATATTGATTGAAATCATTGACGTAAAATTTTTGTTTGAAAATATTGATCTATCCTGAAGAATTGTATCTTTATTTAAACAAAAGTAAGATCCATTACTTCTATGTTCACATAAAATATATTAATCTCTTTTGGTTCCATATGAATTTTACTTTTGATAAGGATTTCATTTCAAAACAAGCATAAATCTATTTCCTTCTCTGAGGAAATGTTACAAAGTAATTTTTTTCTTTATGCAATAAAAATTGTTATAAAACTTTAAATTAAACTTTTAAAATTTTTTAAATTAAACTTTAAAATTAAATAAACCTTTTTCTTATGGATATATAAGCGATTTATAATAAGTTTCCGAAATATTCGCAAAAATATGCTTACCTGCATCCCCACCATATACAAAATCTAATCCAAGTCAAAGTCACTTTCAGATAAATTAAAATTGAACTAGGGTCGGCTTACAATTAGATCTTTTGTGGGGTGAGAGTGCAGAAATGAAAAAGAAATATCTGAGAGAAATGGATTTTGATTGGTTGTTTTGGGCAGATTCAATATAACGTTAAACATAACGTTAAATATAAGAACATTTTTGACCAAAAATGTCATAAATAAACAAACATGTGCAGCATAAATTAACGACGAATGAGAGAGGAGATTACTCCCTTTGTTACTAATGTCCGAAATCCCATTTGTTAATTCTGTTCTAGACGCTACATAAATATTATAGATAATGCGGGCAATTATGTATTTTTATATAAACTTTTCTGACAATAACTTTTTAATAAACAAAATTTTGGGAATATCTTGAAACTGCCTGTTACGTTTATATATATAGGAAAAAGTTATTCATAATAATGATCTTGTCTGGATGAAGAACTTTCTCGCCTGAGGAAATACAAAAGCGAATGATTTAATCCATACGGAGCGAACGAAAAAGGTTTCTTTAGTGGCATTTTCTGTTCTTTATGAGAAAGAAAAAAGAGAAAAGGAAAAGAATAATGACTTTGACAACATATTTGAAAGTCACTGCTATCGAAACTGACCTCTTTTTTACACCTTATATAACCACCTTGAAACGTTTCACTAAGCATCATCCAATCATTTACTTACATTTACTTACAAAAAGGTGGCACACCGTAAAAATTATTAAATTTCTTTTTATTAGAGAAATGTTAAAAAATATTTCTCTTTTTGTAATATATTTTCTGTTATTAAAAAAAAAACTAGAAATATGATAACATTTAGCAGGCAAATTTCGTGAAAAACGATGGATAGGAACAAAAAAAACGAGTTCAACTAGAAACAACTTTTAGGTTAAAGCTGAAATAGCGAAAAGTAAACGAAAAATCGTGGTCGAAGCATTTGCGGTCGAATCGCGAGGCGGTTATAATAATCGTAATTAAAATATACCGAAATTTTCTAATTCAAAACGTTAGACTTCTTATCAGCGCGAAGAATCTATTTTTAAACTCAGAGTATTTATGACTGAAATTAACGGTTCGCCCATTTTTTCATACTGGTAAGATGTCTTATCAGCCGCCACGCTGGATCACAGTTAGTATCTTTTATTGTCATTCCCTATTGACTGGCCTATTTTGTTTCGCGTTTCGTCTGCAGAAACGGTTAATATCGGATCATCACACAATATACGAAGTAACGTAAATTCATCTAAGTCGGGGCAATCGAACGGCCCGCACTTTAAATTCATTGGCTATAACTTGTTAGTCAAAGTCTATAGAATAGGCCCGCCGGGTCAGCCGGGAAAGCAGATAGATGGGAGTTACGCGCACAGTAGACGCGAGAAGTACTAACAGACAATACATATACACGAAAGAGAAATTATGCGCAAAGATAGATGTTAGACGCGAAAGATAGTAAACATGATAGAAATACAGATCCAGTTCTAAAAATTTATAAATTTGAATCAGTCATTAATTCCAGTTCCGGAATTAATTACAAGAAATGTCTCATTTCAAAGCGCTTGCACGAAATTAAGTTTAAGCAGACAAACAAGTTTGAATCAGTCCCAACTGTAACCGGACGTGACTCAACACTTAGCATAACCCTCTTTGCATTTAATAACAATAGCTATTCTTTGAGGCAAAGATTTACATAGTTTTAATCATTCTTCTGGCTTAATTCTTTCCATTCCTCTACAATACATTTCTTTAATTCATTAATATCATGTTTAAAAAACAAGTTTTCCAGCAATTTATGTCGCATACATTAATTTATCATGTAGTATAATTTAGCAGTAGTAGCTATGTAGTACAATTTGTTATGTGTATAATTTAGCATGTGTTAATTTATTCATCAATCATTTTTTTCGCTATAAGACCTTAATCTTCGCATATTTTTATAGAAATTGTCTTTTAATTTTCATCACTTTGTTATAGCAATATAGCCTGCAAAAAAATGTAATTTCTGAGATTTAAGAAGATTCACAGTATATATATATATCGAATTTGACATTTATCATTGTGTATAATTGTGCTTGACAATTTGTGCAACTACGAAAGAGGAATGTATACCATAAATTAACGAAAGGATTTGGCTCGAAGTAGCCAAACATAAGGAGAAACGTGCAAATTTTTCGAAGTGTATATCAGGAACACCGAATGGAAAATACATATGCGCCATTTATTTTGAAAGTGGCCCAAGTCCATTTTCCAAAAAAATCGAGCTGGCTGTTTTAATATTTCTCTCCATTTTAAATTATTTCTTTAAAAAGTTATCTTTTCATTTTTAAACAAATCGTAACTAAAATATTTAAAATTTAAAAGTGACAATTTGTACGACATTACGTAGAAAATTAGCTGGTTAATAGAATGATAAAAGATTTTATTTTGAAAGTAGCTTAAATAATTTAAGAGCTTTAAATTGATATGAAGCATATTATGCAGTAAAATTTTATGAGATAAGAGCTATATTTTTTATTAGTGGTATCTAATTAGCAGATAGTGATTTTTGAGTTAAAAATAATTCCATTAAATATATAATTTTAATATATTAACGCAAATAAAGAAAATTACTAATGAATTAAGAAAATTACCAATGTGATAAAAATTAATAATGGTAACTCGACTAAGTGCATAATCTACTTATTGATAATTTATCTAATAGTACATAGTACATCTAATAGAACATAGCTAGTATAGTTACGCAAAATACGCAGAAAATGGAGCATTATTCTCATGTAGTAAAGAACAGTATGAATAGTCTGTATTAAAAAACAGTAAAAACATTATTGTTTCACGGGCCAAGAATTTTTAGAGTTTCTTTAAATTTGGATTGCTTAATTTTTACTTTGCATTTAATATAAATTTCAACGTGTTTGTAAGTCTTCACCTTAAACAGTGATGCCGGTAAGTAAAAACAATGGTTTATATGAGTTAAAAATATTTCAATTAATTATTAAATATTTTAATGAAATTTCGATTTTTTCTGTTATGTACAGAAATCCTAACCATACTAATTGAAAAAAAAGAAGTTTCTTGGAATCAGAAAGTGAAGATGATCCAAAAAGTATTAATTCTAATTAATTCTAATTTTGGAAATATTGGAAAGAGAAAAAAAATCATACAAACATATTCATTAACAGAGAGTGAAGGTAACATCTCAGACGATTTTTTTTCACAAAAAAAATGTCAAGATACAAGAATAATGACACATATACCCAAAAATTACGAACAATCAAACGGAACGCAGGAAAAAAAGTATAACACCCAAAGTGGAAAGTTAAAAGATACTAGTGGAAAAGAGATAAATTGGTTAAAAATATGTTATGCGATTTTTGACAACTGAACCATATTTTATAAAACAATGAATGAGGATGCACTACTATGCAAAACTTGGGATTTACTACCGCGTCGGGGGAGGTCAGGAAACTAACAATATTGAAATGACATCACTGTATAAAATGACTGTATCTGTTTTATAACATATTAAAGAAACAAATTTTGATGGTGACCCATTATTTTCTACATAAATAAAACTTTAACTTTCTATAGAAATATAAAATATTTTTTATTTCTCTCATATTCTCTACAATATATCAAATCATAAATTACATCTCTACTTATTTATATTTACTATATTTTTCTTATTCTATTCGTTTCAAATAAAGTGTTCTGTTGTAATGAACTTTCTATAACAGAGCAATAAGAAAGTAATTTGCAATGTGTATCTTTCGTGACATTAATTATGTCTGTCTATCAACACATGATTCTACATCTTACATCAGAGGACAAATGGCAAAGCAAATTGCGCATGTTTGTAAGAATCGATTTCATATCAGTATCTTATTCACTCGTACACTACTGGACAATTAATTTGACAAGTCCACCACGATTTTCCGATTTGCGCTTCGACTTGGATTATCGGGCTCGTGTGTCTCCGTTTAACTTTTGACGCGACCGTCGCGAATGATGTCTCGATGCCGAGAGACTATCCACAACAATGTGGGGCCGAAAATACCGAAGTCAACTTATTCTACGGTGCTGCGGAATCTCGAGGTTTCCGAATTGCTTCAATTGAATGTCAATGTGGATCTGTTCCCGATGAGCGTCTATCCTTATCTGATCAACTCTGTGTTTCCAAGTCTTCTCGATGAAGACTTGGATATTTTCCCTTTGGCGGAAGAAATTTGGCGAGAAAAGAAAACTTTCTGTTTTCCAAGGGACCATATCGACACTGTTCATCCTGGAGACATAATTGGGGCATTTGGAATTATTTGTAATACTATCGATGGAATGCAGTCCCAGTGCTCGTATCCAATATACAAACTTTGTAAACCATGCGTACCACAAATTACGGTTGTTGCTGGCCTTAACATAATTAAAAATGCAATAAGGAAGAAAAATTCATTGCGTACAAATTATTAGATTCTACAAATTGCATCAACTGATCGATACGCGAATTCCACGTGTATAATGTCTCATCGTAGAGGGAAGATGCATACGTTTGTGAGAACGAATATATCTTTTCTTGTTTCTAGGACTGTCGTGTCTGAATGCATTCGAATTGTAAAAACATTTATGGTTTGTTTCCAGCATTATGGAAATACACGTGATATCAATTTTCTACAGGTATATTCCCAATACGCAATCGTTTCTGCAAACTGCACTTTATATAAGTATATATAGTTTCAGTAAACAGCAACAAGCTGCTTGCTGTTCTCGCAAACAACACATACTTTTAATGAAAGAAAAAAATAGAGGTAAATTGTTTCAAGTAAGTTGTTCGCATCTACTTTTGCGTTAGGTAACAGAAGTAAATGAAGTCAAAATGGAAAGAACGTCTTCAAATCGCATGCCAATTTCTTTATTCGCTCGTAACAGAGAATATTCATTGACTGAAAGATTCTTTGCTGACTCAGATCCCCAATTTTAATATTCAGAAAATTATCAAGTTTTGGGAATATACTATAGGCTTGTATTATCTTTGTATAGATTTGTATTATTATTTTTATTTTAGTGTCCAAATTCACTTCATGATGTTAAATTTAGTTTTGATCTTTACATTAAAAAGCAATTCACATCATCGTTACTTAAAATTAGCCTCAATCAGAATTATCATTTAAATATGTACTCTTGTATTCTATAACGTTCATCTAAAACGTCATCTAAACGTTTCAATTGAATTTGAATTTTGTGATTTTATATTACAAACACTATATAAAGCCATAGAACAAATAATATCTGTTCTGGATTTTGAAGCTTTGACGGAGAATTGTTATACTAGACTAATTATGTACATAATAATATGCAGTGAAATCATATAAGAAACTCACATAATTATCGAAAATACCTGAATGTGCTTTAACGTGCTCATCCCTGCACATTAAACGTCAAACGTGTGTTTAATTGATGAATTAATGATGATCTTACCTACTTGGATAATTCGTCTAACCTTCGTTGTCGATGTATTGTGTTATATAAATGCGGCAGGGCCTTATGTTCTCCAGATCCTAGTTACTTGCCTGTAGCCATGGAATCTGTGGCCATGAAATAATTTCTCAGCTTGAACAAGAAATAGATTAAACAAGAGAAGATCTGAAACATTCCTCAGAAATAATAGTTAGTAGTTCATGTCATATTTGAAGAGTCAAATAAATATCTAACGTATTAATATTATCAAATCTAACGTAATATTTATACCTTATTATACTTTTATTACATTTTTACATTATATCTATCAAATAATATTTGGTTTTTATTAAAATTTGGATCTTTAACCCTTTCTCCACCATGAATAGTACTTATCGCCGGAACTATGTTAGTTTTGCAATATCACCGAAATATCCTTTCGTAGTACTGCTACAGTGCCACTGACGAGCTACTTCGTTTTTATAATCCACCACTATTTTCCGAGTTGTCTCGTATATCTTTTAATGTGAAAAACGTAAAATATTTTTATTATCACGCGTAGTATTGGTACAATGTGAGATATCTTTTTCATTGAGAGACAGAAACACTATTACAATGTGAGATGAAAAGCGAAATTGTGAAGCGAGATAATTCGTCAATGAAATTGCAGAAAGGATGTTGTGAAGCGAAACATCTCATCCATAATAGGAGTAAATATAAATTACAAAAATTCTAACATTTTGTAAGTAGTTTACATACATATTTTTAATTTACATGCATACACTAACGTGCAAGATTAACCCTTGCACAATCAATGCGAACTCATTTTGGGCAGAAATATATTGCTATTACATAATGTGAAATTACTATATTTTATATGATCGTATGTAACACCATGGAAAAGATTTACATTAGTATCGTTGAAAATCAACTTACATACATCGTGTCTTGTAATTAGTGCGTAAAATTTCAAACAATGGATACGGAATAGTGGATGTAGAATATTTTGCAATATTCTCGATTCAGAATAAAACGTGTTAGCTCAACCCGGATACACGAAATAAATAAAAGAGAGAAAGAACATTTAACGAATATAAGTACTAAATGACTCAGGTAAAACTTGTTTAAATACTCGTGATAAGTTTTTAAAGGAACACTCAACTCGAGGAATATGCATCAAGGATTTTTAAACTTTCGTATCTTCTCTTCCATTATGTCTAATCATATAAAACTTTAAATACTGTGTTTTATATTCACAGGATGAGAGAGATTATCAAATTTTATTTTCGAGAAAAATGTGTTTCAATATTCATTAAATACATTTAATAATAATATATTCATATCAAATATAATATTTATGGGTAAATGTACGGTGAAAAGATTCGTTAAAGACATATTCGTTATATAAAATTTGTAATCAGAGATATATAAATAAATATATACGTGTATTTAATGATTTCACAAACTAAATTTTCTCAAAAACAAAGCGAGAGATAGAGAAATATCTTTTCCAAATTCATATTTTTATTTGTCTTTCTATTTTGAATCAATCACTTACATGATAGTCTATGAAATATAAAATGAAAGTTTCAGTATAAGTATAATATCAATTTGATACTGAAATATATAGAAATATATAGTAATATATTCTATATTATACTGAAATATATAGTAATATAATTATAATATAGTATAAAGAAATTAATACCAAGTAGATAAAATTCTGTAATTACAATTCTCCGCATTTGTATTAAAAATATATTATTTAATGCAGAAAATGTTATTTATATGAGAAATTTTGTCCATATACATATCAGTACATATTATATAGTAAATACGAGAAATTAAAATAGGATATTAAATTTATTGGCATGCATTTAATCGACACTTAGGCGTAATATAATCTTATAGATAACGTAATTATTTCATGAATGAAATAATATTTTATGTACTTATATCACCCATAAAACATTTTTTTATGTCATTATTAAGAAAATTTGAAATTACTAATGTTCGTAATATTTGTACTTTCTTCATGAATACCAAAAATTAGCAACGTATAACTTATAATACCATATTATTAGCATTATATTCTATTGCAAATGTGTCAGTGTATTGTAACAACTATATTTTTTTCTAGTAAAAAAAAAAAAAGAAAAAGAAACGAAAGATGAACACGAAAGATGACGGATATATTGACTACAAAGTGAAGCACAAATATTTTAGGTTAAGATTATATTTTTATTGACATAACATCTCGATAACTGTTTTAGTGCTTTGATTTCAACATCGTTTAAAATATTTCACGAAACTGTATATTTAATTTCACAATTTTCAAATACTTGAATGTTTTCGTGAATTATACAAAAACAATCAAATTAATTTTATTTTAACTCCTCTCATTTCTAATTTCTGATATGAATCGTTTACGTTCGAAATATAATGTATTCTAAGAAACTATAATGTACTATAAAGACAGATATTAACAGAAGTAACGTTAATGTTAATATAACAATATGTATGTTTGTTCACACCGATAGAGAAAATGATACAATTGAAAATATAGTGCTAGGTGATAAGTGAATAACATGATAGCTTCATGTTTCTAATTACGAGACTCACTAGTATTTATATTATGTCACTAGAAATAGACGCTACAAATGAAAACTTCAAAGATCGATTTAAAATAAAAACGTAATAAGTGAAAACTTCGAAGATCGATTTAAACACCTGCGAATTTACACATACATATTTAAGAAACTTTTTTATACTTGTTTCAAATATGTATTTGCGCTTAATTTAATTTATTTCCCACACGCCGAAAAATATAACGTATTCACTTGATCCGCGAATTAATAATATAACATACATTTAGCATAACCTGAAGAGAAGATTTCTAATTTCGAATCATGAATGTACTAATAAACTCATAGTAATAGCAGAAGTTCCTTGTTGAACACTTGAATGCGTAGTATTCTAATAAATTCTTTCAGTGATTCATATTAAGGTGTCAAATGTCATATTCAATTGTCGTACTACTATATGTTTTTCTATATGCAATGCAATTAATGTCAGTATAATAGTACATAATGGTAATCTGTCTTGTTCCGTATTTCGAATTTTATTCAGTCATATCACAAATTTTTTTTTACACTACATATTTTTTTCCGAAAATAGAAGAATATCAAAAATTAAAATGGACATTATGGTTTTTCATTTTGAAGATATAATTTACTTAAGCAACATGCAATGATATTGATATAACTATGTATTACTTTATTTGAAAATGATTCTTTTTTATTTAAACTATTTTTTGTTATCGAATGAAATAACTTTTCATTTCATTTCATTTTTGAACGAGTCTTTATTCAAACAATGATTTAAATATAATTCTATTCTTTATATGTCAACAATGTCAATAAGTAACTTCATAATAACTTTTATATATTAGATTATTTATAATTTTATTTGAGTAATCGAATTAGTTCGTATAAAAAATTATTTAAAAATGATTTGTTGAATTTTATTCTAAATAACTGTTATTTAATAATAATAAAAAATTAATTTAAATACTTCTTTTTCGTTATTAGTATTTTCACTTAATTAATTATTAGTTATTAATTATTATTAATTATTGTTATTAGTTATTTTATTTAATTATAAGTTATTAATTATTATTAATTATTTATTACTAGTTATTTTAAGTACAACGTGCCCTTTTCTGTAAAACATATAGATGCGACCATCGAACGAGAAGTATTTCATGCGAAAACGTCACAGCACTATTTAAGATATGAATGCATACACTATACATAAATTGTATCATCGCTTCTCTAACTAATATTTCACATATGATTAAGGCATTCTTTTTCTATTTCTTAACATTCACGTTAACGACCGAACTCATTTTACTAACATTCATTGAAGAGTATAACACAGAATCATGTAATTCACTCGATAATAAATATATTTAGCGAATTACTATCACAATCATTTAAATTAGAGTATAATAAAGATATACCATGTGAAAGAAAATGATTGAAATTGTCTGAATTTGTAAATCGGAACTTGGAGAAGTGAAACTTTTTGTTGAACGCGAACTTTTCTCACGTCCTCCTCGTCCAAAGTCTGAAGCGCGACTGCGTTTTCGATCGATCAGTTGTCCGGATATGCGATGTCTGACATTGAATATACGAGATAATATAGAGAGTGGTGGCAAAGATTAGTTGCTTTGTTTTCGCGCGAAGGAAAATTTAACAATAATAAAAATATACTAAAAATATACTAGGAAATAAAGTTATATTTAACTTTTCTGCTGTCGACTACTGATTGTGAAAGAAAAATAAACTGAGAGTTTCACAAGATTTGAAAAGAAATCACAAAAATTTAGATAATAACTAAGAAAGAAACATATTAAGGAATAAAGAATATAAATAAATAAATATTTCAGAATATAAATAAATAACTATTTTATGCTGTACGTTGTACGGCATCGAACATATGAGGACTTGTTATTTTTAAGCATAATGATTCACGCGTAAAAACACATATGTCATCCTTATCATTTTTCTAGAGTATAGTCAATAATGACATAGTTCTCGTTATTAAAAGAAGTGATATTGTACCGATTCTCATAATATTCCTTATTTTTTAAATACCCAAGTGAACTCTTCGTTTAAACTCTACATTTTTTAAATTCTTTTTGATATATTGCATTTTTGATATGTTGTATGACTAGATACATTATTTTCTGCTTTTTTACTACGATGTGTAAATTTTGAAAGTTTTGTTAAAATTGAAAATTTGTGTATACTGTATTGGATTAATTAATTATTTATAATTGGAGTAATTATATATAATTATATATAATTGGAGTAATTAATATGAAGTATCTTAATAAATGAAAAGGCTGCTTTTCGATAGAATCGGAGAGAAGTTTTAATGACAATTAATTTAAAACAACAAAACATTGATTATCATGCGTGCTAATAAAACGAAATTGCTGACAATTTAGGAATTTTCGTAAAAAAAGTATGTTACAAAATTATTTTGTTCTTATCCTAATTTTCTTCCTTACTGTCAGAATAGGAAAATTTAACATGTAAAATAATATGCAATAACATGTAAAAATTTTATTAGCTTTGTTTATACGAAAAAGTGAGAATTTAAAATTCTTTTTTATACGTTAGGAAATATCGATCTTTTCTCAAAAAGAATTGAAGTATGTTAGGGAAGAAGACGCACGATGGAAAGGAAAATCGATACGTTTGCGTGACACAATGAACGCCTTACATGGAAAGATCTTGACCTTACTTAACTCCCAATAATGAAACTTAATTAGTAATTTTCTTTTGAAACGGACAAGGAAAATTATATAAAATTCTACAAAAAGAGTACAACACTCATGTATGCTTAATTTAAAGCTGCATGTCTATTGAAAGAAAAACAACACTGAGCCACAATTCCGTGTCCATTAAAAACGTTTTATATTAATAAAAATGAAGGAAAAAACAGAAAAATAGATGAAAACAGGAAACAAATGCTCCTGCATGACGATGTGTCATCAGACCTTCAGACACTTTGTCGTTAGATATTGAACATAGAACGTCTATATAGCCTTGGTATAACAAGATCAGTGTGGTAAATCAAACATTATATGCTCTTATTTGACGAATGTATAAAATGTTGAAGATGTCGACTGTCATCGTCATAAATTGAATGTTCTGAACTTAGACTTCTTTTTTTTTTTTTTGCTATCATCGATAACAATAAATGCTACAGTTGTGTAGAGTGTTCTTCAGTAGCTGAAAAAAAGGTGATGTACATGTGAACAACTTATTGGTAGCAACAAATATCGGTTTATCTCAAAGCAGTATTTAGAGTTTCAGGTGGTATTTATATTACTTTCAATTCGTTAATTGTAATTTTCGAGTTAAGAACATTATGAATTTTTGAGCATTGACTTCGTAGATTCTTGATTTTTCTATATTTCTTTTGATTTGAAAAAGGTGGGATCAAAGTTTTCATTGCTCGTGTTATTTGCAAAGGTATCGATTAGATATTTCTGTGAGATCCGTAGTAATTATGTTCTCGGAGTGTTTGACTGCTGTGATTTAGATGTTTGCGTTTTGGCCATTGATTTTCCTTATTCTATATTGCATCGCATGGAATATGTTTTGTTAGCGAGGTCATATGGTTGATCCGAATCTCTTTTTGCTTGTTTGAAAACTTTTTCTTGCTATAACTCTGGTTCGTTTGAATTCTATTAGGTTCACTAATAGGTGTATGTTTTACGTTTTTTGTATACATTGGAGGCGTGTTTCTTCTCCTTTCTCGCCTTTTGACATTCTGTGTTCTACCATGGTACGTTATTGTTCCCTGAGTTATTTGACGTTTCTGATATAAATTTTGTCGCGGCCACAATGACTGTTCTTTCAAAGTCATCCAAAATTCGGTTTAATATCTTGAAATTTGTTAGAATTGAATGTTTGTAATAACATGGTATTTTGAATGATATAATGATGGCATAGCGGCCAGTCGCCTTTTTAAAATTCCCATCTGGGTTTTATCTTCAAGTCGTTTGTGTTTCTTTGTGATAATTCGATGAAAATAGGGTCGCTGTTTCATATATCGTTGTAATCGTATGTTCGATAATGCAGAAAAGGACTACGGTCAAGTAGTTAATCGAGTTGCAGGATCCATTTGATATATTGAAATGGATGAGTTCAGTAGCGTTCAGAAAAGTGATTTCTGATTTGACCATATTCTCGACTATTTTTCCTCTGGCGTCGGTTGATCTGGATCCCCACAATGTACTGTGGTAGTTTAGATCTCTTACTAAAATGTAAGGGATAATTTGGGGAATTTTGGAAGCAGATTGATTAGTTCAATTTCCTGCAGCTGATAATTGTTCGGAATATATATGTTGCAGATGCAAATTTTTCTTTGATATAGCATAATTGAAGCCAATGTTCAATTTGAGTGGGATTTCAGTGTAGCAGATATTCCGTTCCATATAAATAGCCACTTTGCCACTTGCAATCAGAAATTTCATCCTATTTCTGTGAATTTTATTGAAACTTTTTATGTTTATAGATTGGTTTGCTTTAAGATTTGTTTCCTGTAAAACTAGTATATTTGACTGTTAGTCTTGTAGTAGTTTTTGTAGGAATTCAAATCTTGTTTTAATGATATTGACGATCCATTATAAAATCTGTCATTTTGGTTTACTTGGGTTTAGTTTGTACCTTCCTCGTCAGTGTAATACGGAATGTCACAACATTCTGAGAGGGCTGCATATTGTGAGTACAACTGTGATGGGTTTGTCCAATTTCTTTTTGATTCTTTTAAAATGGTTTTTGATCAACCTGTTCTGTGAGGTGCGAATAAAGCTCTCTCATAAAATTTGCCAGTGCTTGTACGTCTTATGTGTATTTTTTTGCAATTTCTTTTGTGTTGGAAGATCCGACTGAATTTTTTAGAAAACTTACCATTTGGAACTACTTTTGTGTAGCTTCGTTGTTGTTGGGTTTGTGGATTAGGAACTTTGCTGTCGGTTTGGATTACGCTATTTTCATTTACGGATACCGTTTCGGTGAAGAGATTGCACCGAAGTGGAAGGATTTAGTCCAAGGAATATGCGAATTGTTCCTTATCACTAATGTTCACTAATTTTTCATTTAGATTTACAGAGTAAATTTACATCTTGCACATAGCTACACTATTACTCTTGAACTAGTAATGTACGCACAGTGTTGCATGCACGACTTTTCACTTCAAGGGTCCCTGTATTCTTCTCGATCACGTGGGAGAGTAAGTTGGCCAAGTTTTCGGCCAAGATGTGCCATTGGCAAAGGACAGTCCCATGAAGTAATTTACGCTATTACTTTATAGGTCTAACGATTATATCCAGATATGCGTCCTTTACATTTCATGTAAAAATCCCCTACAAAAGATAGCAAAATAAAAAAGAAATGTTAAAAACGCGTGGAGTGTCCAAGCAGTCATTATATAAGCAATAGATCCATCTTCCGTTAGAAGATTTTCTAGGTTTTTCAACTTATTTCTATAATTCTTATATTAGATTATTCCTTTAGATTTATAGTTGTTGTTATTATAATTTATTATCTAATGCATGGTACAAGTTTAGAAAATGCTAGCTTACACATAGAATATACGAAGATAAACATATTTCGTGGTGTATTCAAATACTTTCAATACTTAATTTCATTTCATAATTTTTTTATAATATTTACGATTATAATTATTTCATTAACATTATTTTTTATTATTGATTTTGTAATAAATAAATATTTAAATTGATTAAAAAATCATAGAATTGAAATTATTTGAACTATAATACCTATGTTTATTTTATTTATAATTTGTTATCCTCCTTTAAAAATTTTATATTTCATTGATGAAGTATTAAAGCCTTATTTTTTAATTAAAGCTATTGGTCATCAATGATATTGATATGAATATCCTGAATTTAATAATCATGAAATTAATTGTTACATAAAAAATTATTTAAATACTGATCAATTTCGGTTATTAGAAACTGATAATCGGTTAATTATTCCATTTAAAATTTAATACGATTAATTGTTTCATCTTCAGATGTTATTCATTTATGAACTATCAAATCCTTAGGAATTTAATAACTTTCTGTACATCGCTGTAAATACTACATAGTGCATGAAATGCAACAATCAATAACGGTTGAATAATATAAATGTGCTTACGTGGATTCTGGGAAACGACGTCGAGACAGTTGGCGCGACACTCATAATAATTTCACCCCTTCGTATATTTCTCTCGCCGTCGGTTGAATTGTTTGCACCTCCACAACAGAAACCGTGCATCGACCTTGCAAATTGCACGCGCTGTAGCTCATTTTTTCCATCTCTTTCTCTACACCTTACCATAAATTCAAAAATATTGCAGTTATATTACTAGTAACCAATCGATTGAGACGCAGTCGTGTCTCGGAGTTCGAAGGAGAATGACGTATCTCAGGAGATAAGTCTACGCATTTTAGAAGAAGAAATTTGACGAAATTCAGAGTCAAGTATTTGAAATCAAGATATTTCATATATTTTCTTCAGGTAACTTTTCTTTAATAATAATTTCTTGCTCTTGAAACTATTATATATTGAGTGTACGGTGACTTACAAAAATGTTCGAATACTTACTTTCTAAACACTAAACATATAAATAGAAGTATACATGCTGGATATAAATAATGTTGATTGAAAGTAAATACAACATATGATATAATAATAAGATATCGAGATTTTATATTCGGAATTTGGAGCGAATCGAACAACAATTATTAAAGTTATGTAACATTCACTATCAAGATAAACTAAAAGAGGGATATTTGAATGATATATATTCTATACATAATTAATTTTAAACTAATATTTAATTGGTCCGTCGTCAGCTTCAATTATGTTGCTTGTTATATAATAACTTTTACTTTCATAGCCAGAGGTATTTTAAGAACCACTTATGTTATGATTTATTAATCTTCTGGTGATTTCCGCCAATATAATACTTGATGAGATCAATGTCTGGATTTTGAACAACCTTTTTAAAATTCCGACAGTATGGAGTCATTGTTTTTCCTAGGAATGGAAATTTTCCAATGAAACTACTTTTATAATACTTCCTTTTAAGTCTTCCTTTTAAGTTTTTTTCTCTAAAATGTTTAAATATTTACATTTATCTTAGATTCCTTTTGTATACTCTCACATTATTATAGAACCACCGCCGTGATGATGCTATTAAGACGTAAATTTGTAGTTTTCCCAAATTGAACATCGGATATTCTCGAAACATGACAACAAATTCTATAATATAGATTAGAATGAACATCCTTTCAGAAGTTGCTGGCAATTGTCGAACGAATTTTATATTTAAAGAGTTCAGATCTTGTGTGTAATAATTCTCTCGGATCTAGTAGTCGGTTTCTGCAATTTGTTAATATTATAATTGTTATAGATCTTCCTGTAATTCGGCACTCTGTCTGTAAGATTTTACATTTTTATGTAATTCCCATACTAATTTCTTTTAGTATATCTACGTTTCCGAATTCTTAGAACTCATTTCATAGAATTCATTATCACTGTGCAAATCAGAGCACCTGTGCAAGATGTTTCTATATGAATCTATCTATATTAAATCTATCAATATCAATAGTTATTAAATCGCCTGTCCTCTAACTGTTCAATGACTTTCTTTTGGTACATCGTTACATATCTATTTGGTACATAACAATTTACAAAGAAATACACCTCACCGACTTCAGTGGCCTTAAAATATATGTACGTGATTCTAATTTTTTTTTTATTTGTTTGAGTTAAATTTATGGTTAAGATTCGTAATGAGAGGAAAAGCGAAGGAATTACTTTGTTGTTTTATGAAGCAATTCCCAGAAATTGATTGTTTTTATTAAACTATCGTTTCTTGCTATCGTAAAAAGTACAACAAAATTTTTTAGTAGGTAAATATAATAATATTTATCTTATTCGTCATACTTACTATACTGCGTAAATATAATAAAACAACGAAAAATTTGAAAGAAATTTATTTCTATAATATAAGCAAATAAGAATATTCTCTAATAAAAGGGGACAAAATAGCAATGATAATTTAAAATTTAGTTAGTTATGAATTATCATTAAGAATGTTTTCGGAAGTATCAGAACATATTCGAAACATTTTATATATTTTTCATCATACGTATTTTTAGAATTTTAATAGAATATTGATAGAGTTTTAATATATTATCGAGCGAAGTCTCATCAATGATTTCATGAAACAAGTATAGAATTCGAAAGTAACTTCGCGTTATTGTATTCGATTAATTTATCTTAATAATCGAATTTATCTTTCTTTTTCTCCTTTAAGAAAGGAGCCGATGTATTTGAATATGTCTATTTTTTTTCTATTTCAAATTTCAATTTTAATTTCCGTAGAGAAATTTCATTGCAATACAGTATTCATTATGTGAAGCATATAAAGCATAAGATAAATGAGCATATTTCAATTTTAGTTTCCATGGAGAAATTATTTTGCAATACAATATTCTTTATATGAAGCATAAGATAAATGAGATAAATAAGCAATACATCATTTTCTCTTATAAATAATTGATATTTGATGTACATTATTATCTCAAAAATAAATATTACACTATTTTCTTATCTAAAAAAATTAATGATACAAATATTAAATTATTTTCAACTTACAACTTTAAAATATAACTTACAATTTCAAAAATCGAGTATACAAAATTATTATATCCGTTTAGGTTCAGAAAGCAACATTATTAACGTCTTAAAAAATAGCCACAAGATTTTTTTTATTACTAAAAGATTTTTCAACGTTTAATGTTAAGTGACACTATGTATAGTGGGTTATCTTTCTCTGACTCCTTAGAAAGAAAGTTATTACTCTCTATCTACTAACCACCTAATCCACTCTAATTTGTTTTTTATTAAAGATTCAAATCGCTTGCATAAAAAGAATGATAATGGAATAAGTCTAACATTTTTGCCATTAGACTTATTGATAAATAATACATTCTTCTATTGTGCTGGCTAGTCGTTCGTTGTAAACTTTTCTTTAAATATATATAAAAGAATTAGTTTACATTTAATTTGTTTAGAGTTACGTAAGCAATTTTTATCAATATTAGGAGAAAAATGTACATATATTCCACTTACTAAAGGCAATATTAAATTCCGCAAAATTAAAGAGAGAAGTTAAAGTATTATTCTTTATTATAAAGTAACAAAGGTTACAATGACTCTATGGAAAATTAATTTTATTGAGAGCAGTATTAATTTCCTCTTCTAACTGAAGATTTTCCGACGCAGAGACAAGAATTATTTTAATCCATTTGTTTTTAAAATTTTACAACAAATTCAGTCATGTCTGGTACTATCTGTATAGATTACTGAAGTTGATATTTCTGCAAATTCTGTAAATTTATTTCTGTTTTTCTTCTTGGAAATCTTTCTGATTAGAGCTAATGATGTAGAATTACAATGGATTTTATTATTAACAATTACTTTCTCAGATGTGTGTATCTTAATAACATTATTATTATGTCTACGGAAACAGAATATTTTTATTAAGAATATTTATATTTAAACAGTAACATATAATAATTTTCTTCCAAATGGTTACTTACTTTATTACAATTGATTTTATATTGAAAGATTTTACATTGAATGATATATTATATTCAAAGGTTATATTGAATGATATACTATATTTTGTCTCTATGCTTATATTTACAAAGAAAAAGTGACCAGAATTATGTGTCATCATTAACTTTTATATTAATAATGTTTAGTAAAGAAAAAAATTAAGTCAAGATTGGACATTGTGTTATTATTGAAATATACATGTGTGACTGATTTAAGGTTATGGAGAAATAAGTTCGAACTATTGAAATTATTTAGAAGTCTAATACCATTTGTATTAGTATTATCACAATTTCAACTTTTATGATGCGAATTAAGATCGTCCCTTGGAACTGTGTAATTGTCTTTATCAATATTAGTAAAAATCTCATTCTATTGTAATTGTCAAAGAATCGAATCTGGAATTCTAACAGATAATCAAGTTAATTACTGGTTTTACATTTTATATCTTTATATAAGCCAATTCCATATCAAGAATTTTTAAGATAATTAATGTTATTAAGATTTACAAATGCTAAATTTTTCCGTATCAAACCAAGGTTCCCGTCTCTTGAATCATCGGTTAACCGGACTGGACAATAGTAGGGTGTCGTGTCTCAAGGTTTAAAATACCGACCAGAAAAAAATTCACGTAATTACATATACCTCGTCTATGCCTCCAGATTCTGATACAAGAAATCAGTATCTAAAACAATTCGGTTTTGTTCTATGCATCTATGTACATCAAAAGAGATCTATAGTGTACGAATATTAATAATATTTCATGCATATAATTACTTCTACTTTATTATTTTTAAAAATAATTTTCAACCAACTACATTACTTTCTTAAATTGTTTTGGTTGGCAACTACTGATTAACTACCGCGTATTTATTTATTTTTAGTCTCAAATGGCCACCGATCAAATTAAAATTTGAAAGACGTCAAATGTGAAACTCCAAAGACATAAAATCTTAGCTACGAGAATTTTTTTTTGTAAGAAATCCTTTAATTTTACGAAAATTTTATAGAAAATAAGAACAAGAAATTAGCAGTTAATATTAGGCCCGATGCAGACAACCGATTTACGGCAAATCATCGCAACAGTGACATTTTTAAATTTTTTTTTATCTTTCTTTTTATGAAACAAAAGTGCTTTTGTTCTTCCAAAGCACCACCGCCCTCAGATCTTTCGTAATTGCCTCGGGTTTAATTCCAGTGACTAGAGTAAACAAAAGCACACACAAATGCAACTCTCAAGAAGCTCGAGCATATCCGGTCTTAACAGCCAATCGAAAACATTGTCGTATTGTAATTCTTATCTAATTTTTATACCTTTTGTCTTTTATACGTTATGTATCGCAAAATTATCTTCCGAACAGTTAAATTTTTGAGTTCAGCAAACATTTCAGAGGATAGGAGCGGATAAATTGGAATGATATTCTTATTTTGTACTAAAATTTAATTAATTGCAATCGCGTGATATTTAAAAGGACTATAGAAAAATAGACAGAATACCTCAAATACAAAATTTTAGGTTGAGCTACTTTTCGAGATATTAGAGAATTAAAAAATACAATAAATACTATATATTGTAATATTATAAATATTACTAATGTGCAGACTAATATAATGTTAAATATTCGAGAAATCCTAACACTTTGTCACAGTTTAATACTAATGATCACAGTTTAATAGAATAGCGAAAAAAGTTGTAAGGAATAATTACCAAATTGTATATTCAAAAGGATTGCAATTCATTCGAATCGTTTGAGACATCGTATTGAATTGATTGTCCGCCTCGCCTGCCGATCATCGTTTGTCATAAGAATGTAGTCTTCTCTTTTCTGGCGATCCTCGGCGTTTATGTTTATGTTTATATGACTTCCTCTTTTACGTAGATTCTATATACATACATACACCGAATTTCTTTATACCAAGTTTTAAGACATCATTGAAAAAAGACGTAGTTTAAATTTTCTACAGTGGATTTCCAGTCATAAAAGAAGTCTCAATATTTTTAAAAGCGTTTGAAATTTTACAAATTTCGAAAATAGAAGTTTCTTCAATTTCTCACTTGCTGCATAATATAAAAATATATTCAAGAAAACAACGATTCAGAGTGATAGAAGCAAAAGTTCTATATTTTGAAAAGAATTTAAGTAAAGTGTAAAATGATTCTTTTTACGAAGTTGTGATAAGCCTTGCATTTTTAATTATTCTAAAAATTTGTTCAAATCCGAGTGAGAGTATTTGACATTTCGAAGTTGAATCTGATCGGATAATTTTGATCGAGCTCGACCGAAACCTGACTCTAGTGCAACCAGCAATCATGCAGTCACCCGTTTAATTTCATGGACAGGACTGATCGATGGAACAAAAATGTGGCAATTATGTTCAATTTTTAAATTTGACAATTATGCTTCACTCAGGAAATCCTAAACTGTCCCTTTAATTCGCTTTCCATTTGTTATTCTGCACAATGAAAATCGTGATAAAAAAAAGTTGAAAGACAATGAGAAGGAGCCGTACCCAATGAGAATATATCATTTTGAATTCGTATAAAATTTTAATGAAGTATGTATATATATATATATATATATATATATAAATATATCACTAAATTTTTAATGAAGTTGTAAAGAAATTCCGTAGTATTCGCGTGGTAGGGCAAACACAAACATAGACTACGGTAATTAGAAGAGATAGGCTGCTGTTTTATGTCAAAAAAAAACAAAAAAAAAACGATGATCAGCTGGAGGGACTGAATTGACAATTCAATGAGAGCTCTCGAACGATCTGGACTAACCGCAATTCCTCCGAATATACATCAATTATGTAATTTATTTTACAAAATCATTCTACGTATTTATTTTATATGTTATATTAATTAATTCTCGCGCATTGAATGCCAGATCGTTGTGTTTGCTTGAATCCAATAGATATCCGTACTGTTTTAACATGAAATTCAATCTCTTTAGTAAACGTTCCGAAAAAAATTTCTCTATATTAAATGATTTGAAATGAGATAATTACATTTCAATTGTGATATAATAATAATCTCCATAAGAAGATCGATAAGAGTCCATTATTTTTACTTTAAAATGATCTTGAAAATAATTCTTTCCACCTTTAATGAACGTGCGCCTTAAAATAGTGCAATCTATCTCGAACATTTTCTTTACAAAAACAAAAATTCAGCATATATATTTTCATTTAAAAGCCGCATCCTGTAAAATTTAAAGCATTTTAAGAAAAATTAATTTTTAACATCATGTTTTATTTTCTGTTTTATTCAAGATAACACGTAGAAAAAATTCAATCGTAGAAAAAGAAATCGTAGAGATCCACTAAAAAACAGTGCACTTTTGTGAAAGTTCATACTATAACCATGATAGAGCAATGTCTATTAAATTCGTATTTATTTAGTATAATTACTGTATGTACATACATGTGTAGGTTTGCTGGTAATAATATATCACCGGATTCAATTCGATAAATAATTTTCGATACGGAAACGGCAACGCTGTATGTCTATCCAACACTGTAATATAATATTTGCCCAGATCGATATGAAAATGATAACAGTGCAGGGTAACCCTCCAAACTTGCGAAAAAGCATTTGATGTCCAGTCTATGCTAGTTAGTCAATGCTTGAATAGGGAAGATGTTTTCTAAAGTTGTGAAACAACTGAAGTGGAATTTTTAAAAATTTAAAGAATTAATAAAAATGTTTCTTCAGAGAGCCAGGATTCTACATACATATATAAAACATAACTAGTGAGAATTTTAGTTTATTTTTCCTTTACAATACTTTTCGCATTTCAAATAGTTCTCTTAAATCTTCTTAGGATAAGAAATAGTTATCGTCCAACTTTCGTGCTAATAATTGATCTGAATCATATTCTGAGATATTCTTATTTCATATTATAAATACGAGACTTTCTTTTAATCCGTCTTGCTTTTAAGATCCAATCACTTAGATGATGCTTGATTTCCTCTGTCAGTTTAATTAAACCACATATACTATTTGTTTCAAACCACGTGTTGACCACGTTCTCTCTTCTCAAAAAATGATTTGAATTGATTATAATTCAAACAATATTAACATAAACACTATTCAACTGAATTTTGTTTAGATACGTGCTTTAATGATAGCGAAATTATTTCCAAATATAAATTATACACCGAATCATGTAATAGTAAGCGCTTCATTATTTTACATGCGAGTTTTTTTATAGAAAAATTAAAATTTCTTGATAATAGAGGAGACTGAGTTCATTTTTCATTTGGATTAAATTTATTTAAATATGAATTTATTTAATCCTCAATTACAATATCCTCACTTTAGGAGAGGTTATTAGAAAAAGTAGACAATCGAGAAAGTCTTTTCTTATTGTTCGTCTTTTGAGGCTGTAGAATTTATAATAATGTCATCTAAGATATGTATTTCATAGTTATATTGCAAATCTAATTATCTTCAATATTTTTTGGACACGTTACATGTCCGTTTGTTTGCAAGGCAGTACATTGAACATGTACAGACATTGTGACGTGTTGTCATAAATTGTTCAATTTTAATGATTCGGGAGAATATATTCGTCCTTTTCTTTAATATGAACTTGTCTGCGGAATCAAAAATACGAATATTTAATATTGTTTTAATCAAGTCATACGCAATAGCAAAATTATACCTTACTTTTTCAATGTTTTTATTAACAGATAATATGGTATTACTAGATCAACATTGGAAATAATTACACTCTCATTTTCGTTTCATTAAAGATTTAATAGTTAAACAGTGACTTTTATTTTTATTGTATCATTACTAGTTTTTCACTTAATGATTAATTTGGCAGAAAGATACAAACTTCACTTTCTAAAATTTTTTAAATAAACAAGATACCGCTA
>JAUCRC010000178.1:0-22417 GCA_032399595.1 Tetragonula carbonaria
TTTCATCGTTTCATGAATGTTTCGTGAAATAACCATGATTTAACGGAGAATTAGCTTAATATTCATGTTTTCATAAAAATCAAGCTACTTACACTGCGAAACACGTCATTTAGATGAATTTCATCGTTTCACGAATGTTTCGTGAAATAACCATTATTTAGCGAAGATTTAGCTTAATATTGAAATTTCAATAGAAACCTGCACTTTCACTGAACACATTATTCATTAATTTCATATTTCATGAATGTTTCGTGAAATAACCATGATTTACGAAGATTTAGCTTAATTTTCATGTTATAATAGATATCAAGCTACTTTCACTGCGAAACACGTTATTTCGATGAATTTCATCGTTTCATGAATGTTTCGTGAAATAACCATTATTTAGCGAAGATTTAGCTTAATTTTCATATTTTAATAGATAACTAGCTACTTTCACTGCGAAACACGTTATTTCGTTGAATTTCATCGTTTCATGAATGTTTCGTGAAATAACGATGATTTAGCGAAGATTTAGCGTAATTTTGATGTTTTAATGGATAACTAGTTACTTTCACTGCGAAACACGTTATTTAGTTGAATTTCATCGTTTCATGAATGTTTCGTGAAATAACCATGACTAATCGAAGTTTTAGCTTAATTTTGATGTTTTCATAGATATCAATCTACTTACACCGCGAAACACATTATTTCGTTGAATTTCATCGTTTCATTAATGTTTCGTGAAATAACGATGATTTAGCGGAGAATTAGCTTAATATTGATGGTCTCATAGAAATCAAGCTACTTTCACTGCGAAACACGTTATTTAGTTGAATTTCATCGTTTCATGAATGTTTCGTGAAATAACGATGATTTAGCGGAGATTTAGCTCAATATTGAAGGTTTCATAGAAATCAAGCTACTTTCACTGCGAAACACGTTATTTCGTTGAATTACATGTTTCATGAATGTTTCGTGAAATAACCGTGATTTACCGAAGATTTAGCTTAATTTTCATGTTTTCGTAGATATCAAGCTACTTTCAGTGCGAAACACGATAATTCGATGTATTTCATCGTTTCATGAATGTTTCGTGAAATAACCATTATTTAGAGAAGATTTAGCTTAGTTTTGAGATTTTATTGGATAACTAGCTACTTTCACTGCGAAACACGTTATTTCGTAGAATTTCATCGTTTCATGAAAGTTTCGTGAAATAACGATGATTTAGCGAAGATTTAGCTTAATTTTCATGTTTTCGTAGAAATCAAGCTACTTTAACTGCGAAACACGTTATTTCGATGAATTTCATCGTTTCATGAATGTTTCGTGAAATAACCATGATTTAGCGAAGATTTAGCTTAATCTTCATGTTTTCGTAGATAACCTGCTGCTTTCACTGCGAAACACGTTATTTCGTGGAATTTCATTGTTTCAAGAATGTTTCGTGAAATAACCATGATTTACCGAAGATTTAGCTTAATTTTCATATTTTCGAAGATATCAAGCTACTTTCACTGCGAAACACGTTATTACGTTGAATTTCATCGTTTCATGAATGTTTCGTGAAATAACCATGATTTAGCGTAGATTAAGCTTAATTTTGATGCTTTCATAGATATCAAGCTACTTTCACCGCGAAACACGTTATTTCGTTTAATTTCAATGTTTCATGAGTGTTTCGTGAAATAACCATGATTTACCGAAGATTTAGCGTAATTTTGATGTTTTAATGGATAACTAGCTACTTTCACTGCGAAACACGTTATTTAGTTGAATTTCAACGTTTCATGAATGTTTCGTGAAATAACCATGATTTAGCGAAGATTTAGCTTAATCTTCATGTCTTCGTAGATAACCAGCTACTTTCACTGCGAAACACGTTATTTCGTGGAATTTCATTGTTTCAAGAATGTTTCGTGAAATAACCATGATTTACCGAAGATTTAGCTTAATTTTCATGTTTTCGTAGATATCAAGCTACTTTCACTGCGAAACACGTTATTTAGTTGAATTTCATCGTTTCACGAATGTTTATTGAAGTTTTCATAGAAATCAAGCTACTTTCACTGCGAAACACGTTATTACGTTGAATTTCATCGATTCATGAATGTTTCGTGAAATAACCATGATTAAGCGAAGATTTAGCTTAATTTTAATGTTTTCATAGATATCAAGCTACTTTCACTGCGAAACACGTTATTTCGTTGAATTTCATCGTTTCATGAATGTTTCGTGAAATAACCATGATTTAGCGAAGATTTAGCGTAATTTTGATGTTTTAATGGATAACTAGCTACTTTCACTGCGAAACACGTTATTTAGTTGAATTTCATCGTTTCATGAATGTTTCGTGAAATAACCAAGACTAATCGAAGTTTTAGCTTAATTTTGATGTTTTCATAGATATCAATCTACTTACACCGCGAAACACATTATTTCGTTGAATTTCATCGTTTCATTAATGTTTCGTGAAATAACGATGATTTAGCGGAGAATTAGCTTAATATTGATGGTTTCATAGAAATCAAGCTACTTACACTGCGAAACACGTTATTTAGTTGAATTTCATCGTTTCATGAATGTTTCGTGAAATAACGATGATTTAGCGGAGATTTAGCTCAATATTGAAGGTTTCATAGAAATCAAGCTACTTTCACTGCGAAACACGTTATTTCGTTGAATTACATGTTTCATGAATGTTTCGTGAAATAACTGTGATTTACCGAAGATTTAGCTTAATTTTCATGTTTTCGAAGATATCAAGCTACTTTCATGCGAAACACGATATTTCGATGTATTTCATCGTTTCATGAATGTTTCGTGAAATAACCATTATTTAGAGAAGATTTAGCTTAGTTTTGAGATTTTATTGGATAACTAGCTACTTTCACTGCGAAACACGTTATTTAGTTGAATTTCATCGTTTCATGAATGTTTCGTGAAATAACCATGACTAATCGAAGTTTTAGCTTAATTTTAATGTATTCATAGATATCAATCAACTTTCACGGCGAAACACGTTATTCAGGTGAATTTCATCGTTTCATGAATATTTCGTGAAATAACCATGATTTAGCGAAGATTTAGCTTAATCTTCATGTTTTCGTAGATAACCTGCTGCTTTCACTGCGAAACACGTTATTTCGTGGAATTTCATTGTTTCAAGAATGTTTCGTGAAATAACCATGATTTACCGAAGATTTAGCTTAATTTTCATGTTTTCGTAGATATCAAGCTACTTTCACTGCGAAACACGTTATTACGTTGAATTTCATCGTTTCACGAATGTGTCGGGAAATAACCATGATTTAGCGTAGATTAAGCTTAATTTTGATATTTTCATGGATATCAAGCTACTTTCACCGCGAAACACGTTATTTCGTTTAATTTCAATGTTTCATGAGTGTTTCGTGAAATAACCATGATTTACCGAAGATTTAGCGTAATTTTGATGTTTTAATGGATAACTAGCTACTTTCACTGCGAAACACGTTATTTAGTTGAATTTCATCGTTTCATGAATGTTTCGTCAAATTACCATGACTAATCGAAGTTTTAGCTTAATTTTAATGTATTCATAGATATCAATCTACTTTCACGGCGAAACACTTTATTTCGTTGAATTTCATCGTTTCATGAATGTTTCGTCAAATTACCATGACTAATCGAAGTTTAAGCTTAATTTTCATGTTTTCGTAGATATCAAGCTACTTTCACTGAGAAACACGTTATTTCGATGTATTTCATCGTTTCATTAATGTTTCGTGAAATAACGATGATTTAGCGGAGAATTAGCTTAATATTGATGGTCTCATAGAAATCAAGCTACTTTCACTGCGAAACACGTTATTTCGTTGAATTACATGTTTCATGAATGTTTCGTGAAATAACTGTGATTTACCGAAGATTTAGCTTAATTTTCATGTTTTCGTAGATATCAAGCTACTTTCAGTGCGAAACACGATAATTCGATGTATTTCATCATTTCATGAATGTTTCGTGAAATAACCATTATTTAGAGAAGATTTAGCTTAGTTCTGAGATTTTATTGGATAACTAGCTACTTTCACTGCGAAACACGTTATTTCGTAGAATTTCATCGTTTCATGAAAGTTTCGTGAAATAACGATGATTTAGCGAAGAATTAGATTAATTTTCGTGTTTTCGTAGAAATCAAGCTACTTTAACTGCGGAACACGTTATTTCGATGAATTTCATCGTTTCATGAATATTTCGTGAAATAACCATGATTTAGCGAAGATTTAGCTTAATCCTCATGTTTTCGTAGATATCAATCCACTTTCACTGCGAAACACGTTATTTCGTTGAATTTCATTGTTTCATGAACGTTTCGTGAAATAACCATGATTTAACGGAGATTTAGCTTAATTTTCAATCTTTCGTAGATATCAAGCTACTTTCACTGCGAAACACGTTATTTCGATGTATTTCATCGTTTCATGATTGTTTCGTGAAATAAATATGATTAAGCGTAGTTTTAGCTTAATATTGATGGTCTCATAGAAATCAAGCTACTTTCACTGCGAAACACGTTATTTAGTTGAATTTCATCGTTTCATGAATGTTTCGTGAAATAACCGTTATTTACCGAAGATTTAGCTTAATTTTCATGTTTTCGTTGATATCAAGCTACTTTCACTGCGAAACACGTTATTTCGATGTATTTCATCGTTTCATGATTGTTTCGTGAAATAACGATGATTTAGCGGAGATTTAGCTTAATATTGAAGGTTTCATAGAAATCAAGCTACTTTCACTGCGAAACACGTTATTTCGTTGATTTACATGTTTAATGAATGTTTCGTGAAATAACCGTGATTTACCGAAGAATTAGATTAATTTTCATGTTTTCGTAGAAATCAAGCTACTTTAACTGCGAAACACGTTATTTCGATGAATTTCATCGTTTCATGAATGTTTCGTGAAATAACCATGATTTAGCGAAGATTTAGCTTAATCTTCATGTTTTCGTAGATAACCTGCTGCTTTCACTGCGAAACACGTTATTTCGTGGAATTTCATTGTTTCAAGAATGTTTCGTGAAATAACCATGATTTACCGAAGATTTAGCTTAATTTTCATGTTTTCGTAGATATCAAGCTACTTTCAGTGCGAAACACGATAATTCGATGTATTTCAACGTTTCATGAATGTTTCGTGAAATAACCGTGATATACCGAAGATGTAGCTTAATTTTCATGTTTTCGTAGATATCAAGCTACTTTCACTGAGAAACACGTTATTTCGATGTATTTCATCGTTTCATGAATGTTTCGTGAAATAACCATTATTTAGCGAAGATTTAGCGTAATTTTGATGTTTTAATGGATAACTAGTTACTTTCACTGCGAAACACGTTATTTAGTTGAATTTCATCGTTTCATGAATGTTTCGTGAAATAACCATGACTAATCGAAGTTTTAGCTTAATTTTGATGTTTTCATAGATATCAATCTACTTACACCGCGAAACACATTATTTCATGAATTTCATCGTTTCATTAATGTTTCGTGAAATAACGATGATTTAGCGGAGAATTAGCTTAATATTGATGGTCTCATAGAAATCAAGCAACTTTCACTGCGAAACACGTTATTTCGTAGAATTTCATCGTTTCATGAAAGTTTCGTGAAATAACGATGATTTAGCGTAGAATTAGATTAATTTTCATGTTTTCGTAGAAATCAAGCAACTTTAACTGCGAAACACGTTATTTCGATGAATTTCATCGTTTCATGAATGTTTCGTGAAATAACCGTGATTTACCGAAGATTTAGCTTAATCTTCTTGTTTTCGTAGATAACCTGCTGCTTTCACTGCGAAACACGTTATTTCGTGGAATTTCATTGTTTCAAGATTGTTTCGTGAAATAACCATGATTTACCGAAGATTTAGCTTAATTTTCATGTTTTCGTAGATATCAAGCTACATTCACTGCGAAACACGTTATTACGTTGAATTTCATCGTTTCATGAATGTTTCGTGAAATAACCATGATTTAGCGTAGATTAAGCTCAATTTTGATGTTTTAATAGATATCAAGCTACTTTTACCGCGGAACACGTTATTTCGTTTAATTTCAATGTTTCATGAGTGTTTCGTGAAACAACCATGATTTACCGAAGATTTAGCGTAATTTTGATGTTTTAATGGATAACTAGCTACTTTCACTGCGAAACACGTTATTTAGTTGAATTTCATCGTTTCATGAATGTTTCGTGAAATAACCATGACTAATCGAAGTTTTAGCTTAATTTTAATGTATTCATAGATATCAATCTACTTTCACGGCGAAACACGTTATTTCGTAGAATTTCATCGTTTCATGAAAGTTTCGTGAAATAACGATGATTTAGCGAAGAATTAGATTAATTTTCATGTTTTCGTAGAAATCAAGCTACTTTAACTGCGAAACACGTTATTTCGATGAATTTCATCGTTTCATGAATGTTTCGTGAAATAACCATGATTTAGCGAAGATTTAGCTTAATCTTCATGTTTTCGTAGATAACCTGCTGCTTTCACTGCGAAACACGTTATTTCGTGGAATTTCATTGTTTCAAGAATGTTTCGTGAAATAACCATGATTTACCGAAGATTTAGCTTAATTTTCATGTTTTCGTAGAAATCAAGCTACTTTAACTGCGAAACACGTTATTTCGATGAATTTCAACGTTTCATGAATGTTTCGTGAAATAACCATGATTTAGCGAAGATTTAGCTTAATCTTCATGTTTTCGTAGATAACCTGCTACTTTCACTGCGAAACACGTTATTTCGTGGAATTTCATTGTTTCAAGAATGTTTCGTGAAATAACCATGATTTACCGAAGATTTAGCGTAATTTTGATGATTTAATGGATAACTAGCTACTTTCACTGCGAAACACGTTATTTAGTTGAATTTCATCGTTTCATGAATGTTTCGTGAAATAACCATGACTAATCGAAGCTTTAGCTTAATTTTAATGTTTTCATAGATATCAATCTACTTACACCGCGAAACACATTATTTCATGAATTTCATCGTTTCATTAATGTTTCGTGAAATAACGATGATTTAGCGGAGAATTAGCTTAATATTGATGGTCTCATAGAAATCAAGCAACTTTCACTGCGAAACACGTTATTTCGTAGAATTTCATCGTTTCACGAAAGTTTCGTGAAATAACGATGATTTAGCGTAGAATTAGATTAATTTTCATGTTTTCGTAGAAATCAAGCAACTTTAACTGCGAAACACGTTATTTCGATGAATTTCATCGTTTCATGAATGTTTCGTGAAATAACCGTGATTTACCGAAGATTTAGCTTAATTTTCATGTTTTCGTAGATATCAAGCTACTTTCAGTGCGAAACACGATAATTCGATGTATTTCATCGTTTCATGAATGTTTCGTGAAATAACCATTATTTAGAGAAGATTTAGCTTAGTTTTGAGATTTTATTGGAGAACTAGCTACTTTCACTGCGAAACACGTTATTTCGTAGAATTTCATCGTTTCATGAAAGTTTCGTGAAATAACGATGATTTAGCGAAGATTTAGCTTAATTTCCATGTTTTCGTAGAAATCAAGCTACTTTAACTGCGAAACACGTTATTTCGATGAATTTCAACGTTTCATGAATGTTTCGTGAAATAACCATGATTTAGCGAAGATTTAGCTTAATCTTCATGTTTTCGTAGATAACCTGCTGCTTTCACTGCGAAACACGTTATTTCGTGGAATTTCATTGTTTCAAGATTGTTTCGTGAAATAACCATGATTTACCGAAGATTTAGCTTAATTTTCATGTTTTCGTAGATATCAAGCTACATTCACTGCGAAACACGTTATTACGTTGAATTTCATCGTTTCATGAATGTTTCGTGAAATAACCATGATTTAGCGTAGATTAAGCTCAATTTTGATGTTTTAATAGATATCAAGCTACTTTTACCGCGGAACACGTTATTTCGTTTAATTTCAATGTTTCATGAGTGTTTCGTGAAACAACCATGATTTACCGAAGATTTAGCGTAATTTTGATGTTTTAATGGATAACTAGCTACTTTCACTGCGAAACACGTTATTTAGTTGAATTTCATCGTTTCATGAATGTTTCGTGAAATAACCATGACTAATCGAAGTTTTAGCTTAATTTTAATGTATTCATAGATATCAATCTACTTTCACGGCGAAACACGTTATTTCGTAGAATTTCATCGTTTCATGAAAGTTTCGTGAAATAACGATGATTTAGCGAAGAATTAGATTAATTTTCATGTTTTCGTAGAAATCAAGCTACTTTAACTGCGAAACACGTTATTTCGATGAATTTCATCGTTTCATGAATGTTTCGTGAAATAACCATGATTTAGCGAAGATTTAGCTTAATCTTCATGTTTTCGTAGATAACCTGCTGCTTTCACTGCGAAACACGTTATTTCGTGGAATTTCATTGTTTCAAGAATGTTTCGTGTAATAACCGTGATTTACCGAAGATTTAGCTTAATTTTCATGTTTTCGTAGAAATCAAGCTACTTTAACTGCGAAACACGTTATTTCGATGAATTTCAACGTTTCATGAATGTTTCGTGAAATAACCATGATTTAGCGAAGATTTAGCTTAATCTTCATGTTTTCGTAGATAACCTGCTACTTTCACTGCGAAACACGTTATTTCGTGGAATTTCATTGTTTCAAGAATGTTTCGTGAAATAACCATGATTTACCGAAGATTTAGCGTAATTTTGATGTTTTAATGGATAACTAGTTACTTTCACTGCGAAACACGTTATTTAGTTGAATTTCATCGTTTCATGAATGTTTCGTGAAATAACCATGACTAATCGAAGTTTTAGCTTAATTTTGATGTTTTCATAGATATCAATCTACTTACACCGCGAAACACATTATTTCATGAATTTCATCGTTTCATTAATGTTTCGTGAAATAACGATGATTTAGCGGAGAATTAGCTTAATATTGATGGTCTCATAGAAATCAAGCAACTTTCACTGCGAAACACGTTATTTCGTAGAATTTCATCGTTTCACGAAAGTTTCGTGAAATAACGATGATTTAGCGTAGAATTAGATTAATTTTCATGTTTTCGTAGAAATCAAGCAACTTTAACTGCGAAACACGTTATTTCGATGAATTTCATCGTTTCATGAATGTTTCGTGAAATAACCGTGATTTACCGAAGATTTAGCTTAATTTTCATGTTTTCGTAGATATCAAGCTACTTTCAGTGCGAAACACGATAATTCGATGTATTTCATCGTTTCATGAATGTTTCGTGAAATAACCATTATTTAGAGAAGATTTAGCTTAGTTTTGAGATTTTATTGGAGAACTAGCTACTTTCACTGCGAAACACGTTATTTCGTAGAATTTCATCGTTTCATGAAAGTTTCGTGAAATAACGATGATTTAGCGAAGATTTAGCTTAATTTCCATGTTTTCGTAGAAATCAAGCTACTTTAACTGCGAAACACGTTATTTCGATGAATTTCAACGTTTCATGAATGTTTCGTGAAATAACCATGATTTAGCGAAGATTTAGCTTAATCTTCATGTTTTCGTAGATAACCTGCTGCTTTCACTGCGAAACACGTTATTTCGTGGAATTTCATTGTTTCAAGATTGTTTCGTGAAATAACCATGATTTACCGAAGATTTAGCTTAATTTTCATGTTTTCGTAGATATCAAGCTACATTCACTGCGAAACACGTTATTACGTTGAATTTCATCGTTTCATGAATGTTTCGTGAAATAACCATGATTTAGCGTAGATTAAGCTCAATTTTGATGTTTTAATAGATATCAAGCTACTTTTACCGCGGAACACGTTATTTCGTAGAATTTCATCGTTTCATGAAAGTTTCGTGAAATAACGATGATTTAGCGAAGATTTAGCTTAATTTTGATGTTTTCATAGAAATCAAGCTACTTTCACTGCGAAACACGTTATTTCGATGAATTTCATCGTTTCATGAATGTTTCGTGAAATAACCATGATTTAGCGAAGATTTAGCTTAATCTTCATGTTTTCGTAGATAACCTGCTGCTTTCACTGCGAAACACGTTATTTCGTGGAATTTCATTGTTTCAAGAATGTTTCGTGTAATAACCGTGATTTACCGAAGATTTAGCTTAATTTTCATGTTTTCGTAGAAATCAAGCTACTTTAACTGCGAAACACGTTATTTCGATGAATTTCAACGTTTCATGAATGTTTCGTGAAATAACCATGATTTAGCGAAGATTTAGCTTAATCTTCATGTTTTCGTAGATAACCTGCTACTTTCATTGCGAAACACGTTATTTCGTGGAATTTCATTGTTTCAAGAATGTTTCGTGAAATAACCATGATTTACCGAAGATTTAGCGTAATTTTGATGTTTTAATGGATAACTAGCTACTTTCTCTGCGAAACACGTTATTTAGTTGAATTTCAACGTTTCATGAATGTTTCGTGAAATAACCATGACTAATCGAAGTTTTAGCTTAATTTTAATGTATTCATAGATATCAATCTACTTTCACGGCGAAACACGTTATTTCGTTGAATTTCATCGTATCATGAATGTTTCGTGAAATAACGATGATTTAGCGGAGAATTAGCTTAATATTGATGGTTTCATGGAAATCAAGCTACCTACACTGCGAAACACGTTATTTAGTTGAATTTCATCGTTTCACGAATGTTTCGTGAAATAACGATGATTTAGCGGAGACTTAGCTTAATATTGAAGGTTTCATAGAAATCAAGCTACTTTCACTGCGAAACACGTTATTTCGTTGATTTACATGTTTAATGAATGTTTCGTGAAATAACCGTGATTTACCGAAGATTTAGCGTAATTTTGATGTTTTAATGGATAACTAGTTACTTTCACTGCGAAACACGTTATTTAGTTGAATTTCATCGTTTCATGAATGTTTCGTGAAATAACCTTGACTAATCGATGTTTTAGCTTAATTTTGATGTTTTCATAGATATCAATCTACTTACACCGCGAAACACATTATTTCGTTGAATTTCATCGTTTCATTAATGTTTCGTGAAATAACGATGATTTAGCGGAGAATTAGCTTAATATTGATGGTCTCATAGAAATCAAGCTACTTTCACTGCGAAACACGTTATTTAGTTGAATTTCATCGTTTCATGAATGTTTCGTGAAATAACGATGATTTAGCGGAGATTTAGCTCAATATTGAAGGTTTCATAGAAATCAAGCTACTTTCACTGCGAAACACGTTATTTCGTTGAATTACATGTTTCATGAATGTTTCGTGAAATAACTGTGATTTACCGAAGATTTAGCTTAATTTTCATGTTTTCGAAGATATCAAGCTACTTTCAGTGCGAAACACGATATTTCGATGTATTTCATCGTTTCATGAATGTTTCGTGAAATAACCATTATTTAGAGAAGATTTAGCTTAGTTTTGAGATTTTATTGGATAACTAGCTACTTTCACTGCGAAACACGTTATTTAGTTGAATTTCATCGTTTCATGAATGTTTCGTGAAATAACCATGACTAATCGAAGTTTTAGCTTAATTTTAATGTATTCATAGATATCAATCAACTTTCACGGCGAAACACGTTATTCAGGTGAATTTCATCGTTTCATGAATATTTCGTGAAATAACCATGATTTAGCGAAGATTTAGCTTAATCTTCATGTTTTCGTAGATAACCTGCTGCTTTCACTGCGAAACACGTTATTTCGTGGAATTTCATTGTTTCAAGAATGTTTCGTGAAATAACCATGATTTACCGAAGATTTAGCTTAATTTTCATGTTTTCGTAGATATCAAGCTACTTTCACTGCGAAACACGTTATTACGTTGAATTTCATCGTTTCACGAATGTGTCGGGAAATAACCATGATTTAGCGTAGATTAAGCTTAATTTTGATATTTTCATGGATATCAAGCTACTTTCACCGCGAAACACGTTATTTCGTTTAATTTCAATGTTTCATGAGTGTTTCGTGAAATAACCATGATTTACCGAAGATTTAGCGTAATTTTGATGTTTTAATGGATAACTAGCTACTTTCACTGCGAAACACGTTATTTAGTTGAATTTCATCGTTTCATGAATGTTTCGTCAAATTACCATGACTAATCGAAGTTTTAGCTTAATTTTAATGTATTCATAGATATCAATCTACTTTCACGGCGAAACACTTTATTTCGTTGAATTTCATCGTTTCATGAATGTTTCGTCAAATTACCATGACTAATCGAAGTTTTAGCTTAATTTTCATGTTTTCGTAGATATCAAGCTACTTTCACTGGGAAACACGTTATTTCGATGTATTTCATCGTTTCATGAATGTTTCGTGAAATAACCATTATTTAGCGAGGATTTAGCGTCATTTTGATGTTTTAATGGATAACTAGTTACTTTCACTGCGAAACACGTTATTTAGTTGAATTTCATCGTTTCATGAATGTTTCGTGAAATAACCATGACTAATCGAAGTTTTAGCTTAATTTTGATGTTTTCATAGATATCAATCTACTTACACCGCGAAACACATTATTTCGTTGAATTTCATCGTTTCATTAATGTTTCGTGAAATAACGATGATTTAGCGGAGAATTAGCTTAATATTGATGGTCTCATAGAAATCAAGCTACTTTCACTGCGAAACACGTTATTTAGTTGAATTTCATCGTTTCATGAATGTTTCGTGAAATAACCATGATTTACCGAAGATTTAGCTTAATTTTCATGTTTTCGTAGATATCAAGCTACTTTCACTGCGAAACACGTTATTTCGATGTATTTCATCGTTTCATGAATGTTTCGTGAAATAACCATTATTTAGAGAAGATTTAGCTTAGTTTTGAGATTTTATTGGATAACTAGCTACTTTCACTGCGAAACACGTTATTTCGTAGAATTTCATCGTTTCATGAAAGTTTCGTGAAATAACGATGATTTAGCGAAGAATTAGTATAATTTTCGTGTTTTCGTAGAAATCAAGCTACTTTAACTGCGAAACACGTTATTTCGATGAATTTCATCGTTTCATGAATATTTCGTGAAATAACCATGATTAAGCGAAGATTTAGCTTAATCCTCATGTTTTCGTAGATATCAATCCACTTTCACTGCGAAACACGTTATTTCGTTGAATTTCATTGTTTCATGAACGTTTCGTGAAATAACCATGATTTAACGGAGATTTAGCTTAATTTTCAATCTTTCGTAGATATCAAGCTACTTTCACTGAGAAACACGTTATTTCGATGTATTTCATCGTTTCATGAATGTTTCGTGAAATAACCATTATTTAGCGAAGATTTAGCTTAATTTTGATATTTTAATGGATAACTAGCTACTTTCACTGCGAAACACGTTATTTCGTTGAATTTCATCGTTTCATGAATGTTTCGTGAAATAACGATGATTTAGCGAAGATTTAGCGTAATTTTGATGATTTAATGGATAACTAGTTACTTTCACTGCGAAACACGTTATTTAGTTGAATTTCATCGTTTCATGAATGTTTCGTGAAATAACCATGACTAATCGAAGTTTTAGCTTAAATTTGACGTTTTCATAGATATCAATCTACTTACACCGCGAAACACATTATTTCGTTGAATTTCATCGTTTCATTAATGTTTCGTGAAATAACGATGATTTAGCGGAGAATTAGCTTAATATTGATGGTCTCATAGAAATCAAGCTACTTTCACTGCGAAACACGTTATTTAGTTGAATTTCATCGTTTCATGAATGTTTCGTGAAATAACGATGACTTAGCGGAGATTTAGCTCAATATTGAAGGTTTCATAGAAAAAAAGCTACTTTCACTGCGAAACACGTTATTTCGTTGAATTACATGTTTCATGAATGTTTCGTGAAATAACCGTGATTTACCGAAGATTTAGCTTAATTTTCATGTTTTCGTAGATATCAAGCTACTTTCAGTGCGAAACACGATAATTCGATGTATTTCATCGTTTCATGAATGTTTCGTGAAATAACCGTGATATACCGAAGATTTAGCTTAATTTTCATGTTTTCGTAGATATCAAGCTACTTTCACTGAGAAACACGTTATTTCGGTGTATTTCATCGTTTCATGAATGTTTCGTGAAATAACCATTATTTAGCGAAGATTTAGCGTAATTTTGATGTTTTAATGGATAACTAGTTACTTTCACTGCGAAACACGTTATTTAGTTGAATTTCATCGTTTCATGAATGTTTCGTGAAATAACCATGACTAATCGAAGTTTTAGCTTAATTTTGATGTTTTCATAGATATCAATCTACTTACACCGCGAAACACATTATTTCATGAATTTCATCGTTTCATTAATGTTTCGTGAAATAACGATGATTTAGCGGAGAATTAGCTTAATATTGATGGTCTCATAGAAATCAAGCAACTTTCACTGCGAAACACGTTATTTCGTAGAATTTCATCGTTTCATGAAAGTTTCGTGAAATAACGATGATTTAGCGTAGAATTAGATTAATTTTCATGTTTTCGTAGAAATCAAGCAACTTTAACTGCGAAACACGTTATTTCGATGAATTTCATCGTTTCATGAATGTTTCGTGAAATAACCGTGATTTACCGAAGATTTAGCTTAATTTTCATGTTTTCGTAGATATCAAGCTACTTTCAGTGCGAAACACGATAATTCGATGTATTTCATCGTTTCATGAATGTTTCGTGAAATAACCATTATTTAGAGAAGATTTAGCTTAGTTTTGAGATTTTATTGGAGAACTAGCTACTTTCACTGCGAAACACGTTATTTCGTAGAATTTCATCGTTTCATGAAAGTTTCGTGAAATAACGATGATTTAGCGAAGAATTAGTATAATTTTCGTGTTTTCGTAGAAATCAAGCTACTTTAACTGCGAAACACGTTATTTCGATGAATTTCATCGTTTCATGAATATTTCGTGAAATAACCATGATTTAGCGAAGATTTAGCTTAATCCTCATGTTTTCGTAGATATCAATCCACTTTCACTGCGAAACACGTTATTTCGTTGAATTTCATTGTTTCATGAACGTTTCGTGAAATAACCATGATTTAACGGAGATTTAGCTTAATTTTCAATCTTTCGTAGATATCAAGCTACTTTCACTGAGAAACACGTTATTTCGATGTATTTCATCGTTTCATGAATGTTTCGTGAAATAACCATTATTTAGCGAAGATTTAGCTTAATTTTGATATTTTAATGGATAACTAGCTACTTTCACTGCGAAACACGTTATTTCGTTGAATTTCATCGTTTCATGAATGTTTCGTGAAATAACGATGATTTAGCGAAGATTTAGCGTAATTTTGATGTTTTAATGGATAACTAGTTACTTTCACTGCGAAACACGTTATTTAGTTGAATTTCATCGTTTCATGAATGTTTCGTGAAATAACCATGACTAATCGAAGTTTTAGCTTAATTTTGATGTTTTCATAGATATCAATCTACTTACACCGCGAAACACATTATTTCGTTGAATTTCATCGTTTCATTAATGTTTCGTGAAATAACGATGATTTAGCGGAGAATTAGCTTAATATTGATGGTCTCATAGAAATCAAGCTACTTTCACTGCGAAACACGTTATTTAGTTGAATTTCATCGTTTCATGAATGTTTCGTGAAATAACGATGATTTAGCGGAGATTTAGCTCAATATTGAAGGTTTCATAGAAAAAAAGCTACTTTCACTGCGAAACACGTTATTTCGTTGAATTACATGTTTCATGAATGTTTCGTGAAATAACCGTGATTTACCGAAGATTTAGCTTAATTTTCATGTTTTCGTAGATATCAAGCTACTTTCAGTGCGAAACACGATAATTCGATGTATTTCATCGTTTCATGAATGTTTCGTGAAATAACCATGATATCGAAGATTTAGCTTAATTTTCATGTTTTCGTAGATATCAAGCTACTTTCACTGAGAAACACGTTATTTCGATGTATTTCATCGTTTCATGAATGTTTCGTGAAATAACCATTATTTAGCGAAGATTTAGCGTAATTTTGATGTTTTAATGGATAACTAGTTACTTTCACTGCGAAACACGTTATTTAGTTGAATTTCATCGTTTCATGAATGTTTCGTGAAATAACCATGACTAATCGAAGTTTTAGCTTAATTTTGATGTTTTCATAGATATCAATCTACTTACACCGCGAAACACATTATTTCATGAATTTCATCGTTTCATTAATGTTTCGTGAAATAACGATGATTTAGCGGAGAATTAGCTTAATATTGATGGTCTCATAGAAATCAAGCAACTTTCACTGCGAAACACGTTATTTCGTAGAATTTCATCGTTTCATGAAAGTTTCGTGAAATAACGATGATTTAGCGAAGATTTAGCTTAATTTCCATGTTTTCGTAGAAATCAAGCTACTTTAACTGCGAAACACGTTATTTCGATGAATTTCAACGTTTCATGAATGTTTCGTGAAATAACCATGATTTAGCGAAGATTTAGCTTAATCTTCATGTTTTCGTAGATAACCTGCTGCTTTCACTGCGAAACACGTTATTTCGTGGAATTTCATTGTTTCAAGATTGTTTCGTGAAATAACCATGATTTACCGAAGATTTAGCTTAATTTTCATGTTTTCGTAGATATCAAGCTACATTCACTGCGAAACACGTTATTACGTTGAATTTCATCGTTTCATGAATGTTTCGTGAAATAACCATGATTTAGCGTAGATTAAGCTCAATTTTGATGTTTTAATAGATATCAAGCTACTTTTACCGCGGAACACGTTATTTCGTTTAATTTCAATGTTTCATGAGTGTTTCGTGAAACAACCATGATTTACCGAAGATTTAGCGTAATTTTGATGTTTTAATGGATAACTAGCTACTTTCACTGCGAAACACGTTATTTAGTTGAATTTCATCGTTTCATGAATGTTTCGTGAAATAACCATGACTAATCGAAGTTTTAGCTTAATTTTAATGTATTCATAGATATCAATCTACTTTCACGGCGAAACACGTTATTTCGTAGAATTTCATCGTTTCATGAAAGTTTCGTGAAATAACGATGATTTAGCGAAGAATTAGATTAATTTTCATGTTTTCGTAGAAATCAAGCTACTTTAACTGCGAAACACGTTATTTCGATGAATTTCATCGTTTCATGATTGTTTCGTGAAATAACCATGATTTAGCGAAGATTTAGCTTAATCTTCATGTTTTCGTAGATAACCTGCTGCTTTCACTGCGAAACACGTTATTTCGTGGAATTTCATTGTTTCAAGAATGTTTCGTGAAATAACCATGATTTACCGAAGATTTAGCTTAATTTTCATGTTTTCGTAGAAATCAAGCTACTTTAACTGCGAAACACGTTATTTCGATGAATTTCAACGTTTCATGAATGTTTCGTGAAATAACCATGATTTACCGAAGATTTAGCGTAATTTCATGTTTTCGTAGATATCCAGCTACTTTCACTGCGAAACACGTTATTTCGTTGAATTTCATCGTTTCAAGAATGTTTCGTGAAATAACCATGATTTAGCGAAGATTTAGCTTAATTTTGATGGTTTCATAGATATCTAGCTACTTTCACCGCGAAACACGTTATTTCGTTGAATTTCAACGTTTCATGAATGTTTCGTGAAATAACCATGACTAATCGAAGCTTTAGCTTAATTTTAATGTATTCATAGATATCAATCTACTTTCACGGCGAAACACGTTATTTCGTTGAATTTCATCGTTTCATGAATGTTTCGTGAAATAACGATGATTTAGCGGAGAATTAGCTTAATATTGATGGTTTCATGGAAATCAAGCTACTTACACTGCGAAACACGTTATTTAGTTGAATTTCATCGTTTCACGAATGTTTCGTGAAATAACGATGATTTAGCGGAGATTTAGCTTAATATTGAAGGTTTCATAGAAATCAAGCTACTTTCACTGCGAAACACGTTATTTCGTTGATTTACATGTTTAATGAATGTTTCGTGAAATAACCGTGATTTACCGAAGATTTAGCTTAATTTTGATGTTTTAATGGATAACTAGTTACTTTCACTGCGAAACACGTTATTTCGTTGAATTTCATCGTTTCATGAATGTTTCGTGAAATAATGATGATTTAGCGGAGAATTAGCTTAATATTGATGGTTTCATGGAAATCAAGCTACTTACACTGCGAAACACGTTATTTAGTTGAATTTCATCGTTTCACGAATGTTTCGTGAAATAACGATGATTTAGCGGAGACTTAGCTTAATATTGAAGGTTTCATAGAAATCGAGCTACTTTCACTGCGAAACACGTTATTTCGTTGATTTACATGTTTAATGAATGTTTCGTGAAATAACCGTGATTTACCGAAGATTTAGCTTAATTTTCATGTTTTCGTAGATATCAAGCTACTTTCACTGCGAAACACGTTATTTCGATGTATTTCATCGTTTCATGAATGTTTCGTGAAATAAATATGATTAAGCGTAGTTTTAGCTTAATTTTGATGTTTTCATAGATATCAATCTACTTTCACCGCGAAACACGTTATTCAGTTGAATTTCATCGTTTCATGAATGTTTCGTGAAGTAACCATGACTAAGCGAAGTTTTAGCTTCATTTTGATGTTTTCATAGATATCAATCTAGTTTCACCGCTAAACAGGTTATTTCGTTGAAGTTCATCGTTTCATGAATGTTTCGTGAAATAACGGTGATTTAGCGGAGATTTAGCATTATATTGAAGGTTTCATAGAAATCAAGCTACTTTCACTGCGAAACACGTTATTTCGTTGAATTACATGTTTCAGGAATGTTTCGTGAAATAACTGTGATTTACCGAAGATTTAGCTTAATTTTCATGTTTTCAAAGATATCAAGCTACTTTCAGTGCGAAACACGATATTTCGATGTATTTCATCGTTTCATGAATGTTTCGTGAAATAACGATGATTTAGCGAAGATTTAGCGTAATTTTGATGTTTTAATGGATAACTAGTTACTTTCACTGCGAAACACGTTATTTAGTTGAATTTCATCGTTTCATGAATGTTTCGTGAAATTACCATGACTAATCGAAGTTTTAGCTTAATTTTGATGTTTTCATAAATATCAATCTACTTACACCGCGAAACACATTATTTCGTTGAATTTCATCGTTTCATTAATGTTTAGTGAAATAACGATGATTTAGCGGAGAATTAGCTTAATATTGATGGTCTCATAGAAATCAAGCTACTTTCACTGCGAAACACGTTATTTAGTTGAATTTCATCGTTTCATGAATGTTTCGTGAAATAACCGTGATTTACCGAAGATTTAGCTTAATTTTCATGTTTTCGTAGATATCAAGCTACTTTCACTGCGAAACACGTTATTTCGATGTATTTCATCGTTTCATGATTGTTTCGTGAAATAAATATGATTAAGCGTAGTTTTAGCTTAATATTGATGGTCTCATAGAAATCAAGCTACTTTCACTGCGAAACACGTTATTTAGTTGAATTTCATCGTTTCATGAATGTTTCGTGAAATAACCGTGATTTACCGAAGATTTAGCTTAATTTTCATGTTTTCGTAGATATCAAGCTACTTTCACTGCGAAACACGTTATTTCGATGTATTTCATCGTTTCATGATTGTTTCGTGAAATAACGATGATTTAGCGGAGATTAAGCTTAATATTGAAGGTTTCATAGAAATCAAGCTACTTTCACTGCGAAACACGTTATTTCGTTGATTTACATGTTTAATGAATGTTTCGTGAAATAACCGTGATTTACCGAAGAATTAGATTAATTTTCATGTTTTCGTAGAAATCAAGCTACTTTAACTGCGAAACACGTTATTTCGATGAATTTCATCGTTTCATGAATGTTTCGTGAAATAACCATGATTTAGCGAAGATTTAGCTTAATCTTCATGTTTTCGTAGATAACCTGCTGCTTTCACTGCGAAACACGTTATTTCGTGGAATTTCATTGTTTCAAGAATGTTTCGTGAAATAACCATGATTTACCGAAGATTTAGCTTAATTTTCATGTTTTCGTAGATATCAAGCTACTTTCACTGCGAAACACGTTATTACGTTGAATTTCATCGTTTCATGAATGTTTCGTGAAATAACCATGACTAATCGAAGTTTTAGCTTAATTTTAATGTATTCATAGATATCAATCTACTTTCACGGCGAAACACGTTATTTCGTTGAATTTCATCGTTTCATGAATGTTTCGTGAAATAACGATGATTTAGCGAAGATTTAGCTTAATTTTGATGTTTTAATGGATAACTAGCTACTTTCACTGCGAAACACGTTATTTAGTTGAATTTCATCGTTTCATGAATGTTTCGTGAAATAACCATGACAATCGAAGTTTTAGCTTAATTTTGATGTTTTCATAGATATCAATCTACTTACACCGCGAAACACGTTATTTCGTTGAATTTCATCGTTTCATTGAATGTTTCGAAATAACGATGATTTAGCGGAGAATTAGCTTAATATTGATGGTCTCATAGAAATCAAGCTACTTTCACTGCGAAACACGTTATTTAGTTGAATTTCATCGTTTCATGAATGTTTCGTGAAATAACCATGACTAATCGAAGTTTTAGCTTAATTTTGATGTTTTCATAGAATCAATCTACTTACACCGCGAAACACGTTATTTCGTTGAATTTCATCGTTTCATGAATGTTTCGTGAAATAACGATGATTTACGGAGATTTAGCTTAATATTGATGGTTTCATAGAAATCAAGCTACTTTCACTGCGAAACACGTTATTTAGTTGAATTTCATCGTTTCATGAATGTTTCGTGAAATAACCGTGATTTACCGAAGATTTAGCTTAATTTTCATGTTTTCGTAGATATCAAGCTACTTTCACTGCGAAACACGTTATTTCGATGTATTTCATCGTTTCATGAATGTTTCGTGAAATAAATATGATTAAGCGTAGTTTTAGCTTAATATTGATGGTTTCATAGAAATCAAGCTACTTACACTGCGAAACACGTTATTTAGTTGAATTTCATCGTTTCACGAATGTTTCGTGAAATAACGATGATTTAGCGGAGATTTAGCTTAATATTGAAGGTTTCATAGAAATCAAGCTACTTTCACTGCGAAACACGTTATTTCGTTGATTTACATGTTTAATGAATGTTTCGTGAAATAACCGTGATTTACCGAAGATTTAGCTTAATTTTCATGTTTTCGTAGATATCAAGCTACTTTCACTGCGAAACACGTTATTTCGATGTATTTCATCGTTTCATGAATGTTTCGTGAAATAAATATGATTAAGCGTAGTTTTAGCTTAATTTTGATGTTTTCATAGATATCAATCTACTTTCACCGCGAAACACGTTATTCAGTTGAATTTCATCGTTTCATGAATGTTTCGTGAAGTAACCATGACTAAGCGAAGTTTTAGCTTCATTTTGATGTTTTCATAGATATCAATCTAGTTTCACCGCTAAACAGGTTATTTCGTTGAAGTTCATCGTTTCATGAATGTTTCGTGAAATAACGGTGATTTAGCGGAGATTTAGCATTATATTGAAGGTTTCATAGAAATCAAGCTACTTTCACTGCGAAACACGTTATTTCGTTGAATTACATGTTTCAGGAATGTTTCGTGAAATAACTGTGATTTACCGAAGATTTAGCTTAATTTTCATGTTTTCAAAGATATCAAGCTACTTTCAGTGCGAAACACGATATTTCGATGTATTTCATCGTTTCATGAATGTTTCGTGAAATAACGATGATTTAGCGAAGATTTAGCGTAATTTTGATGTTTTAATGGATAACTAGTTACTTTCACTGCGAAACACGTTATTTAGTTGAATTTCATCGTTTCATGAATGTTTCGTGAAATTACCATGACTAATCGAAGTTTTAGCTTAATTTTGATGTTTTCATAAATATCAATCTACTTACACCGCGAAACACATTATTTCGTTGAATTTCATCGTTTCATTAATGTTTAGTGAAATAACGATGATTTAGCGGAGAATTAGCTTAATATTGATGGTCTCATAGAAATCAAGCTACTTTCACTGCGAAACACGTTATTTAGTTGAATTTCATCGTTTCATGAATGTTTCGTGAAATAACCGTGATTTACCGAAGATTTAGCTTAATTTTCATGTTTTCGTAGATATCAAGCTACTTTCACTGCGAAACACGTTATTTCGATGTATTTCATCGTTTCATGATTGTTTCGTGAAATAAATGATTAAGCGTAGTTTTAGCTTAATATTGATGGTCTCATAGAAATCAAGCTACTTTCACTGCGAAACACGTTATTTAGTTGAATTTCATCGTTTCATGAATGTTTCGTGAAATAACCGTGATTTACCGAAGATTTAGCTTAATTTTCATGTTTTCG